>PVKU01005782.1:0-117235 GCA_004027475.1 Anoura caudifer
TGGGAATTGAGGGAGCATTCCTCAACACAATCAAGGATTTTATTTATTTTTTAATGAGGGGACAGGAGGGAGAAGGAGAAGGAGAGAAACATCAATGTGTGATTGCCTCTCATGCACTCCCTACAGGGGACCTGGCCCACAACCCAGGCATATGCCCTGACTAGGAATCGAACCCATGAGCCTTCAATTCACAGGCCGGCACTCAACCACTGACACACACCACCCAGGGCAAGAGTGTGTGATTTTTATTTTTTTGTCAAGTTATTTGACTTTTCTCAAACTCTGTTTTCATAATACAAGAACTATAATAGATAATGTGCAAATTAATGTCTCAGGTCTTTGCCACTCGTCATAGTGGGGGAACAGGAGATGGTGTTTCCATATAATAGTTTTCTTATTTGAATTTAGTTTCATAGCCATTGGACTTTTTCTCCACTGCTTGCTCATTTGTATCCAAAGGCAGGTACTCAACTGAGTAGAATGTAATCCAGCAGAACATGCACTATTTAGAAGAACCTTAGACCTTTATTTAAAATGTCTTGCTGGAGTCTGAGAGCATCAAGAAGAAGAAATTCACCATCGCTCACCACTTTGTCATGATCTATATAGGCATTATCTCTTGATAGTTTTCACATTATTTGCAGAATAATCACATTCCCTTGCATTTTTGTGGGGAAAATCAGAGTGAGCCAAAGTGATATAGGCTTTAGGCAAAACATATGCTTTGTATATATCAAAGTTTTCAGCAATACCTACATGATCCCTACTAATAATTCATTTTTAAGCTATTCCTGGTTATATTAATTTATGTCTTAAGCCAAAATATCATAAGCAGACCACTTTGGACTACCTGCTTCCTCCCATCTTGGACTGGAGGAGCCAGGAAACAGCAGTTCTAATATTTTCTTCTTTTCACACTGGAAATTGGTCAATTTCAGGTTTACCTAAGGGAAAACAAAAAGAATGAAGATATGTATTTTTTTCCTACAGGCTAAAAAAGATGCAATCTTGCTCTCTAATTGAAGATTCAGAGAGAAGGCTCTGTGGTATCATGAGGTGTCATGTATACAGAAAACAAAAGTGGCAGCTGGTTGTTGTGGAGGTAGCTAATATGCAAATTTACTAATTAGAGAAATGCAAATTTTAAAGACATGTTCTGTTATACCCTGGAGGTGTGTTGGAGGATTCAGCCTAAGTAGGATTGTAAAAGCGCCCACTTTTGGGGAATCTTGCAGCCAAGATGTGGCTGGTTTACATTTAAATTGGTACGCATCGAAGCAGCAACTATTGCTCTAGATTCAGGGAGGCTGAGTACAGGAAAGGTTTAAGTTTTAAATCTGGCAGAATCTGATAGACTTTTAACCTGGGTGAGCTATTTGTGACATCATTCAACATCACAGAAGCTCCTATGTCCTAGATAGTTCAAGGTGTACAGTGTACTGGTGGTATGGGAAAGAAATGGGCTAAATGTGCCGGTATTCTTTTCACTTTCAAGTAGCTAACCAACTGTAAGAAAAAAAAGGGGATTAAATTTCTATTAGAGACACAAATTTAAATAATGCTCATTTTTTAATTATTTTTGGTCTGTTTTGATTTTTCCCAAAGACCTGTAGATTTTTTCCCTTAAATTAACTGATTTTTAATTAAATCAAATTAACTGGCTTATTGTTTTTGACATCATACTGCCTAAATGTCTCTTCTAGGGCTGAATCCCTCTCATAAACACATTGATTAGCAGACTGTAAGTCAATTCTTCTTAGTTTCAAGTTTGTAGATTTCACAGATTCTTAAATTAATACAAGGAAATCTGTAAACATTCCAGAAGTCTAGTAACTAGTCTTTGTTAAAATGCATTTGTACATTTTTTGTAAAGAGAAGGTTTATGACTTCCGACATGTTTTCATAAGGGTGGAACCTCAGCCTCCAAATACTAGAAGAATGCTTTTGCATTCTTACCTGTAATATATTGTAGGCAATGCTCAGTAAGTGTGTCAGTCCATTTCTCCTCAGCTCTTTTCATCTACATTCACTGATGCAGGGTATGAGGGAGGTCTCATGACTCACACTATATCATAAATATAGATGTCAAACTGTTTGCTCTTCATGTAGCCCTTAATGCCTTAACCAGCATTTTCCTGAACTAGAGGAGTTTCAGTTGCCTGCTACAATTATTTGATGCTGCAGGAATACTGTCTTATGAGTCAGACCATGGGCTGGTCATACCTGTCTGAGCACAGGCACGAAAGAGAATTGAATGAAAGCAGAACTGTGCTGTGGAGTAGGAAAGTACTGCCTCATTTCATGGGCAATTTTTTGTGTTCTTTTTGTTTCCACTGCACTCAATTCCAGAAGTGTGGGTGTATTTTTAATGTAAGTTGGTACCACCCTGAACCTAGGACCTTGAGGCAGTTTCCTTGTTCTGGCTCCAGCATCTCCTGCTCTGTAATGTTGGCTTGTTATTTTTCCCTGTTGCACCTTGACTTCCTTTCTGCAAAAGGAAGGTAACAACTCACACATTGTTTTCTTGCCAGGTTGTTGGGAAGATCAAGTAAGATGATTGTGAAAACTCTGCAAAAAAGGTAAATTTTCCAAAAATATGTGTGGTTATACTTATTTTAAAACAGACCTAATATACATATTTTTACATGGGTAGAGAAAAAATATTTTGGACCCTGGATGGTTATTAATGAAATGACTATTTGAACTATTTAGAAACTCGGTCTTCCTCATACCTCTGCTGAAATAGAAAAGCTCATCCAGTGATAGGAGAGTGGGTAGGGCAGTTCAATGTGAGTATTCTGGGGTCTGGGAAAGGAAGGGCTTTTGGTTTGTTTGTAATAACTTGAGGTATTTCTTATATTATAGACAAAAACATATATTGTATGTTTTACTTTATAAACATATGTATTTCTGAATCTATTTCTTTTGGTGTTCAGGAGAGGTTAACTATGTATCTATGGCCTCCTGAAAAACGTTTCTTGAAAATTATTGAAATTAAGAATGGAGAAAGCATGGTAAGCCCAGTCCCATTCCATCCCACAAGCCACCACAGTGTGCTCTGAGAGAGGCTGCCTGATGGAGGAAGGAGGCAGTTTGCCACAACTGTGAGCGGGGAGCATATGGCTGATGCCTTAGAGAAGATCTGCTGTCTCAGCTTAGGAAAGTGCTGTCCCGAGTTAGAAAAGTGGGTTTATCAGTGAGCATTCATTCCCTCAGCAGCTTTCTTTGTACATTTTAAGGATTTATGCATGCAAAGAGAGTTCCTTTTTAATAACATACTTGCATCTGTGTCATAAAATCATAAAACTCTTGAAGGAAATTTATTGCATTTATTAGGTAAAAAGGAAGTAATAACCTAATGGCCTCCCCTCTTTGTAATGTTATCTCAACCTTTTTATAACATAGAAACACCTAAATCTCATTAATTCAGAGGCTATTAATATATAATTTGCACTTACTGGCCTGAATTATTCTGAAGCTTACCTTTGTATTAAATATGAAGAAAAGATATTATGAAATAACAGAAAATGTATATATTGGTCTCTGCCCCTGGTTCCCGGCACAGAGCTCCTAAAAGCCTTGTAATTTCCTAAGTGATAACAGCACTAAGAGCATCTTTTGTTTTAATATTTGGTCTTTCACCCTGCTTCCTGACAGAGTTCCTAAGTCTCTTGGAATTTCCTAGGTGATAGGAGTGTCTTTTGTTCTAAAGAAGCGACTCTGGGTGGGCCTCCCGGATGGGGCTGTTCATCAGAAAGACCAAGGCATGATAGAAGCTTGGAACTTTTGGCCATATCTCCCATTCTCTGGAAAGTGGAGAGGGGCTGGAAGCTGAGTTAATGACCAATTTTGCCTATGTGAGGAAGCCTCCTTAAAAAATCTCAAAAGCATAGGGTTCAGAGAGCTTCCTGGTTGGTGATTCTATGTCTGTGCCAGAAGGTTGGTGCACCCCAGCTTCAATGGGACAGAACCTCCTGTACTCGCCACCCTCCTAGACCTCACCCTATATCTCACTTCATCTGGCTGTTCATCTGTATCCTTTGTCATATTCTTGATTTTATAATAAATTGTAAATGTGTTTTCCTATGTTCTGTGAGCTTTTTTAGCAAATGATCAAATCCAAGGAATCTGTGGGAAACTAACTTGAAACCAACTTGGCCTAAAGTTGTGGATAACCTGGGGACCTACCACTTGCAATTGGCATCTGTGCTGGGGGTGAGGTGGGCTTATGGAACTGAATCCTTAACCTGTGGGGTCTGTGCTAACTCCAATTAGTTTTGGAATTAACTTGTATTGTAGGACACCCAGCTGGTGTCACAAAGAATTACCTGGTGGGGGGTAGGGAAGCTGCTCACCCAGAGTCAGGACTATTTTGTTTCTCTGAGTAAAGGAGAAATACTGGAGTGTTTTTTTCCAGACAGATTACCTCGGCATTGTTTATGGTACAATAAAGAAAATTGTAAATAGGATTTTATGATACATTTTTAAAACAATGATATAAACTTCTTTTTTCTGGGTTAGGAATACTGAGTAAATATATCTTATTTATTAAAACAGGTTAGGCTGGATATTAACTTATCAACACCTTCTTTTCAATTATTTGAAGTACTAAGAAAATTCTTTTTTTAAATAAAAATTCTATGGTTCAATTTTTTTACTCTTTAGACTGAGTACCCTCCCTAAATAGCAAGAATTAGTAGAATTTGAATAAAGAGATTGTATAAAGGAGGTTAACGTAAGCAGAGAATAATTTCATCAAAATATCATATCAAAATACAATCATGTGTTGCTTAATGACAGAGATACAATATCAGAAATGCATCATTAGGTGGTTTTGTCCTTGTAGGAATGCTTAGAGGCCATTACGAACAAAACAACATGCATTAAGTCAAGCACAAGAGAAAATGATGCAATCAAGAGATGCTGTAAATGGGAGGTGTATGAGACCACTGCTGGCATAACATGGCATACTGCTTTATAGCAAACTTTTTATTTTTCTATTAGTAGAAAGAGTGCATTTTAAAATATTGGTAAAATGTATGGTATAGTAAATACATAAGCCAGGAACAGTCGTTCATCTTCATCATCAAGTACTATGGATGGGGCACAGCTGTCTGTGCTATACTCCTGTAAGGCAGGCACTGCCGAAGGTGTGTCTACACCTGCATCACCTCAGACTCGAAAGGAGTGGGCGGTGCTATCATGGTGTGATGTCACTAGGCAATAGGAATATTTTAGCTGCATTATAATCTTATGGGACCACTGTCTTATGTGCAGTTCAAAATGTGTGAGGCTCATGATTATAATGCTAAACAAGAGTAATCCTTCAATAATAACACAATAATGATCTCTTGAACCACTGAAAGTTTTCAATAAGTAGATTAACTATTTCTTAAGTTTCATATACTGCTTTTCTATTTAAAGGCTGACAGTTTATTTATTATTATTATTTTTAATGTTTTTTAAAAATATTTTATTTACTTATTTTTTAGAGAGAGGGGAAGGGAGAAAGAGAGGGAGAGAAACATCAATGTGCAGATGCCTCTCACACACCCTCTACTGGGGACTTGGCCTGCAACCCAGGCATGTGCCCTGACTGGGAATCAAACTGGTGACCCTTTGCTTCACAGGCTGCTTTTCTATTTATAAGCCAATATTTTATGCGTTTTAAAACATGGTCTTAACAACAGCGTGATTGATAGGTTTAAGAGGGATAGGAACAGAGACTCAAAGAGGGTGAATGACTTCCAAGTCATATAGCCTTATGTTTTATAAGAATGAGGCTGCAAGCAAATTTTAGTTCCTGTATTAGTGAATTGAATCAGTACAGGCATACCTTGTCTTATTGTGCTTTACAGATATCGTGGTTTGTTTTTAAATTGAAGGCAAAAGATTGCAATTCATTTTATTGTGATATTTGCTTTATTGCAGTGTTCTAGACCAGCGAATTCTAACCAGTGTCCCACAAGAACTTTTAAAACACGCAATACTTGACTATTTAGTCATGGGCACTGACCTGTTTTCCCTTAGATTTTCAAATTAAAAAAACAAAAGACAATAGCCAACATAACAACAGCTGTCTGGTGTGAATGAATCAAAATTATAACTATTTTTGTCACATCAGCAAAAAATACATATTTCAGGGTGCTGCAGAATTTTAGTAATTAGTTCATGGGTGCCATGAGATGAGAAAGGTTGGAAACTGCTGGTCTAGACCAAACCCCAATATCTCAGAGGTAGCATGTACAGTGTTAAGGACAGTTTGAAAACTCAAGTTCTTGGAGTCAGACCTGTATCTAAACCTGTTCATCTTCTTACTTGTGAGGTAATCTTAGCAAAGTCATTTCTTCTTGTGTTCCCTCTACTTTTCTATCTGCAAAATGGAGTTACTAATAAGAAAGTGATAGAATTTGGGCATGTGGATAAAATAACATAACAAAAATTCTAGCATACAGTAGCCTGTTGGTCAACATTTTCGAGGAGCCACGTGGTACAATGGTGGGAGCAGGGGCTACACTCCGGGTTTGGAGAGGACTGGCTTCCAGTCTTGGCTTTCTCAATTCCTAAGACTGTGTCCTTAGGCAAGTTTGTTCACCTCTCTGTAACCCATATATAAGATGTCTGTTGATTTGATATATAGAAAATGATACATGATGCTTGATATATGGTAGATAATACATAAACAGATGTCTCTTATGCCAACCAGGTTGCTTGTACATTCTCACCTATAGTTTATAAAAATAAAATGCCAGTGTGTTAATAGAGAGCAGCAACATGCCACTTTCATTTTTAAATATAATTTACATAAAAATATTTATCAAAAACAGGAAGCAGTAAGTTTTTCTGAATTGATAAAACTTGACTCTACATTAAGTCTGGGAACCGATTTCCTGTACTTTATCTAGAATTGTATTCCTGAATCTTATGATTGTCACCTGTCTTAGACTTAGAACTTGAATTTAGCTCAAATGGGGTCTTAGCTTAACATGTGTATGGTGATTTCAGCCAGATTCAGAGTACACGGTCTCCAGAATCTCACTTTAATTTCCATAAGTTGGCTGTAAGTTTTACAGAATCAGAGAATCGTAGAAAGTAAGTGACATTTTCGCCACAATAAATCTAACCCATGTGTGACATCCCTGTCACCATATTCCTGAGAGGATGACTCCAACATGGGTGTCCAACTGTGTCCCAGGATGGCTACGAATGCGGCCCAACACAAAATTGTAAATTTACTTAAAACATTATGAGATTTTTTTGTTTGTTTTCATTAGTGTTTGTGTATTTAACGTGTGGCCTAAGACAACTCTTCTTCTTTCAGTATGGCCCAGAGATGCCAAAAGTTTGGACACCCCTGTTGGAGATACCTGTAAATAATCTATTACAATTACTTAAACATGTGAAAGTTCTTGGATTGTCCACCATTGCATCATGCTAATTACTTCCCTGAAATATTAGATCACTTCTCTCCATTTAATTTCACCCCAACCCTTCACTTTTACATTCCTTTAATAATTTTTTACATTGAGTTTCAAATTTCTCTTAAGATATTCAATATTCAGCAATAAATATACCCTACCTTAGGTGTAGCATTTCAAAAATTATGCTCAGAAACCTACAGCAAATCTAAGTTAACTCTCAAAAACATTTCATATTCTCATTGAGAATTCTATGCTTACATCTGCTAACCTAATAGCTTCATTGTTCATTTAATCATTCTCATCTAATCCAACCAAACACTCTTTCTCTTATGTTTTGTCTGAGTCACTTTCAGCATGGCAGAAGGGCAAAAATCCCTTCCAACAGTGTCTCTCATAGGTCTGTGTATGTCAATATATGCAGATTTAGTGAGGACCTGGTAGATACTTACCACTGCGCTAGACTCTGGGCATTCAAAAACAGATAAAATTTCCCTCCTCTCCAGGTGCCCTTGGTCTAGTGAGAAGACACATAGTAAACTGGTAACTGGACATACTATGCTGAGTGAAGCCGTGAAGGAATAGGCAGGATACGCTGGGAGTTGGTGGTGGGGAAATCCAGGCAGATCTATTGTCCCAGAGGAGCTGAAGTCGATCTCTTTTTTTCTAATAAAGTATGGTTTCTTGAGTCTCTTCTCCATACTATAAACATACTCTATGTGTTTACTATTATTACTACCACCTCTTTAATCCACACTCCTTCCATTTTTCAAATATACTTTTATATCTTTGTTTTGAATACTTTTAGGTAAATAAGGTGGCTTTTAGATTGTAAAAACTGTGACCCACTTAATAAATAAAATTAACATTAAATCCAGCATATATATCTCATGTAGATACATGCATATATTTATATAATACATAAACACTAGAGTGTAATGCACTCTAGTATTTTTAATTTAATTTTATTCTGTTCTGTTAATAGCAACCAGAAGAATGCTTGTCATGACATACTGAATTTAATTTAATGATAAAATCATGGGCTGAGGTCTGTTGTTTGGACACACTGAAGGGAATAATATTGGCAATGAATTAATACATTACATAGTGTGGTACGTGCCACAGTGGGAATCTGTAAAGATGCCCACATGTGAATGACATAGAAGGGGCCTGATAAACACATTGAGGGCAAGAACTGGATTATGGTTATTTTTTACTGTACAATATTTAGTATTTAGTTGGTTCTTAACAAATGCTTATTAAATTAATGAAGCTGGATGAAGTCTGCATCACTTATAAATAATCCCCTAATAGGGACATTGCCTCTTTTGCTGAGATAGAGAAGACAAGCTCCGGGCATGTTTGCCACTACACTTGCCTTGCTCATGGCGTTGATCGTAATGACTTGAGGTCCTTTGAACCTTGGATTCTTTCTCAGTATACTCATGTGGGCAGCTGCTACCAATCTCCCGGATCTGGCGTGGCTAGTGAAGTTTGTTTTTAGGATATTTCTTTATAACTTCATTTATTTGTGTATTACTGACAGGTTGACCAGAGGCAGGTTTACTATCTATCTCTCTTGGGATTTTCCCCTTTCTTAAAGGCAAACACAATGTCTTCTAATTCATTTCAAATCCACAGAGTACCTGTATGATTTCTGGCACACAGTGGGTTCACATATTGAGATGATATAAATTTGTTGTAAATTCAATTCCACTTTTGCATCAAATGGGACTGTTAAATTGTGAACATATTTTTGCTTTCCTGATTCATAATATATGAGTGCTCTAATCCCAGATGGCACATCCTTCAGAAACATATGGACAGGACAATTTATAAGGAGTGTTCTTTCAGGAGCCGGTTCCTCTTAGCTGAGGAGGCCGTGTGATTTTGCCAAGACATTTCAAGCTACTCATTGAGAAGGAGGGTGAGTAGGTATTAGTCATGTAGCCATGGGACTGAAAAAAGTTTGACACAAACCTCCTTCTCTAAAGGATATGGATTTTCATCCTTAGGGAAGGGTGAGATAGAATGTGTTAGGAAATTCCTCCATCTCCAAGCACAGGGCACAAACGCATTGCAGTGAATTTGTAACATGGCTGTGAGCTTTCTGGTTGTTATTCTTTACAACAGAAATAGGTTATGTTGGTCATTCTGCTGCATGCTCAGGGAGGGCACCTGCACGGAAGAAAAAGGGCCTGATATTTACTTCTCACCTACCACACACCACTATGCTTTGCATACATTTTATGGGTGTTATATTTAGGACGAGGACTGGTAGTAAAAAATACTTGAAAAGGTAACAGCTGTCAAATGATGAGAAACCTATAGACTGTAAGAATGGTGCAGATTTTTACCAAGCAATGGGAATAATAGGATTAGGTGTATGCTTTTAACTTCTCAGCATAGTTTATAGAGTTAACAGTTCAGTCCTCCCCTGCTGTGTCACTGCAAGGAAGCCTCAAAGCAGGATCCACTATCACTGCTTATAGGAACACAGTGTCTCAATGTCTGCAAGAAAGAAAACGAAATGAGTTATGCAAAAATATGTCTGACCTATGTGTAAGTGATTCGCAGTTGGAAACAGTTCAGTTTTCACCTTTCCCTGAGCACTCCAATGTAACTCTGGTAAACAAAAATCCAGTGACAGAGATGACATATCTACCCAGATGTGTGTGACTTTACACTAAGCTGTGCTGCCTTTCATGGTGAGCTTTCTCCACGGTGTCTGGTACATACCAAGTGGTCAGTAAGCAATGCTTGCCTGAACAAGCATTGGCTAATTTCCATGGACTCTCAGTGCAGCCCTCCTCCAACACCACCCCTATGCCTCTGCACTGTCAGTAGAGTCCCCTGACATTCCCTTTCCTTTCGGGCCACTGGCACCTGCAGCTGGAGCTAGCACAGCTATTTATAATCCTTTCTGTTGCTTATGACACTGCCTCTTAGACTGATGGGCAGGGCTGAGTCCAGACCTTTCTCTACATGCCAGATCAAACAGTCTGCTGAGGGTTTTTTCCTGGTCCCTGTAATCTGATGACTAGTATTTGTAGGAGATTTAAATCATGTTTGCATGGTTTAACAATATGGGATCAGAAAAATGTTTAAAATATGCAGTGAAAATTTCAGTGGCTTACCAATTCATCACGGCTTTTATTTACTTTCTGTTTTAAACAGAAGTTGAAGTCCACATAGTCAGAAAACCCTCCCAGAGGTGCAAGCTGGGGAGTTACCTGGTATTCTCACTTTCAGTGCTGTGCTGCGTATATCACCTGCATTATTTTATTTAATCCTTATAATAATTATAAGGTGCAGGCATTATTAGTTCCATGTTTCTTATGACAGACATACAGACAGTTTAGATAACTTACTCATGGTCTTGTGGCTAATAAAAGGAAGAGATGTGTTTTAAGCATAAATCGGAGCACCTGCAAAATTCTGTATAGACGTAGCCTTTTATTTAAAACTCAGCTGCCTAAAAAGCCCTGCTTAGGCTTCTGTAAATTTCTACCATCTGCTGAGAAGCTGGAGCATCACCTAGCCCAAGCACTGTCTTATTACCAGCAAATAAATGTCAGGGTAAAGACCGTGAAAATCATCTGTTACCTTAATCTTCAAGAGGGGCATCCACTTCAACCTGACAGTGCTTTCCAACGATGCCGGGAAACAAATAGATTGTCGAGGCCAGCATCTTAGGGGGTACGTAACCTTATGTATGTGAACATTTAGCTTATTAAAATTCGCAAAGAAAACCTTATGGTGCCATCATTCGACCCAGCTAACATCATCAGTATGGCTCAAGGGCTGTGGCTTTGTACAGTCACCCTAGCAGCAGTGAACATATGGTTTTACTTCTCTCTAAAGCCTCAAGGCATCTGACAGTACCTTTCATGGATAATGGATAAAGGCTGCCATACCAGTAGGTAACTTCTGTTACATCAGTATTGCCTTCGTGCCAAGAATGCTGAGCAAATTCTGGGAGGTTTTGAACTGACCAAGGTCTATTCTGTCAACAGTCACACCCCCGGGAGCAGCAGGGGGAAATGCTTCCCCTTTAACTGCACTTTGGAATTCCACTATGTTTGCTTGAGCTCCTTAAAACAGAAACCTCTGAAACACAGTTAAGCCACAGCTGTAGCTGCTACATTTTTTTAGCTGTTGCTTTGATTGTGTTAATTTGTTCTTTTTGATACCTTCCCTACTGCTTCTGGGTGAGAACGTGTAAGTTTTTGTTTTAATAGCCTCAAGGAACTATTACAAGTGTGCTTGGAGAGAATATCCAAAGAAAGTTAAGTAATTGAAAATGTTTTGCACTATTTCCCAGGTGTCTTCCACCATCTAAACTATGAATAGAATCACTATTTATTGGTGTCAATATCTTCCTAGCAAGTAAGTGCAGTTCTATCTAATCTGCATTCCATTGTCAGTTGTTCAAAAGGGTCCACATCTCCTTTCTGCTTTCCTCCAAGAATTCTCATAATATTCAGAAATAGTTACTAAAAGCCTGGACATCAGCTAAGCTCCACAGTGGATTTTCACTTATTTTGAAGAGGACAGACATGGGCAGTTTTCTTATCTTCTGGAGTTACTACGGTATAGCGAATGCAGAGGGTATATTAGAACCACATTCAGAGGGGTCCAAAATCAGCTCTACTAGTACTGCTTCATCTTCAGCAGGTTATTTAATTATTTTTCTTTTATTGATTCTAGAGAGGGAATGGAGAGAGATAGAGAGGCAGAGAAACATCGATATGAGAGAGAAACATCTATCAGTTGGCTCTTTGCACCCTCTTCAGTGGGGGACTAAATGCACGACCCAGGCATGTACCCTGACCAAGAATCGGACCTGTGACCCTTGTGTGAGCAATATATCACACTACCAACTGAGCCACACTGCCCAGGGCAAGTTATAAATTTTTCGATCATTGGTACTCTCTTTGTTTATACTCCCTTTTGCCTTGCTATATGCCCTTGTTCAGGACCCCAAATTAAGACTCATCAGTGACTTCCTTCGCCCTGTCCTGCAAATCCATGTTTAAAATGCATTCTAAATTCCACTTTTCCTCATTAGCTCCATAACCCCAAATGCCAGCCCCAGGCATCATCTGCTCTCACTTGGGCCACAGCCCCTTACGTGGACTCCCTGCTTTCACTCATGTACCCTTTACTATTTTCCTCCATTGTCCGTCCACAGCCAGACGGAACCTCAAAATTAAAATCAGGTTATGTAATTCCCTTGATTCAAATTAAAATCCCCTGTTTCTTACAACTGCCTGCAAGACATACATTATCTGATCCAGCTTTTTTCCCCCTCATCTTTTTCTACTTTTTGCCATGACCACTTTGTTCCAAACAACCCCAAATTTTACACCAAATTCTCCCCATCTCAGAGCATTTGGCCTCACTGTTCCCTCCACCTGCAATTTCTTTCCCCAAGACATTTATGTTACATCCTTCCTATGACTAGGGGCTCAGGCAACCCTCTTTTTAGTTCCATATTTAAAAAGGCACTTATCCCCCCTGACTCCCTTATCCTACAATGCTGGTGCAGTGCTTCATTTGATTAGCACCACCTGCCTCTCTTTTGCATGTCTATTTGTTTATGAGACTGGGGATTTTTGTTTCTTTTGTTTGATGTTGAATTCTCAGTGTCCAGAGAAGTGCCTGCAAATAACAGGCAAGCATTATATATTTATTGAATAGATAAATTAATAAGTGAATGAATAAACTCTATATTTTCTAAAAATGACATTGGTAATTTCTCCTTCGCAGGAATTCTATAAGGATTAGAGTTAAAATATACAGCAACTAATCATGTCTGGCATGAGACTCTCATAAATGATCATTACAACAAAATTTGAATCATCTAAATGATTGAAAATGGATCTCAAGGGCAAACAGTACTTTTGAGATTACACAGAATGTGGTGAATTTAAGTAATATAGTGGGGTGCCTGGGAGTTTTTGAATACTTACATTCTGATGCAGACCCTGTGCCCCACACATGAGAAGAAAAAACATTCCATTATATTTCAGACTGGCATACATATGAACATTTTTGGACATATACTAAAATGTAGCATTCCTAGAATTATTTGTATTAATTTATTACTTATTATTACTATTACTTGTGATATCCACAGAAATGCAGTGATCCCCAGGCTGAGATGTGAGTGTGATTGGCAGTGACCGTGGCCACCATTGTCTGTTGAGATGTGATTTTAGTTGTGTGATCCTCTGGTTAAATTTTTCAGTATTATTTACATTATTAAAACCACCTCCCAATTAATTTTAACTTAAAATCTGATCTATAATTATTATTTAATGCATTTTCCAATATTTAAAAAATGATGTCATATTGAAGATAATTGTGTTTTATGCATAACTCTTGTGAGGAAGACATACACAAACAGAGTCATATCTATTATTTTTCTAATTCATTTCCTGGATATATTTACATGTCTATACTGATGGGATTTTATTGGAAGGCTTGGCCTGCCTTTTGCATTCATCTTCTCATGGATTTCTGGGACTTAAATCAGTTCGAGTCCTCTTCATTGAAAAGGTAAATAACAGCATAGAAATGATCACAAGGTAGAGATGACAACTAGAATACCCTTGCAGGCTTCGGCTCAGTTGCTTTGGTCATGGCAGTCAGTATTACCTTTGAGGTTAAGTCCTGCAGAGACCATCGGAGCCTTGTCCCCAGCTGCCTTGAATCTTTCCCTGCTATCAGAGGGCAAGCTGCTGAGCTTCAGGCTTGTATTTATTTGTTAATGGTTCACACTCATTTGCTCAGTTACATGTGTGCCAGGCTAGCCATCCTTGAATAACTGAGAACATGTTCATGCCTGTCTCCTGTATCACTCTTGTCTCCTAATTCATTTTCCTTTAACCTTTTCAGAAGAGGGCTTTTTCTGGGCCACTGGCTACTCTTAGGAAAAGCTGCATGGCTAGACTATGGGCCACAGAATGCTGAGGGTTCCAATGTGTCTTTCCAGTAGTGAGAACTAAGGCCCTTCAAGGAGGGAGGAGGCAGGATAGCCTTCATTAAAGCCACATAGTTCCACTCCAACTTTTCTTCTGGATTGTGGGTCTATTCACTTTACATGTACATAACTAATTGTAGTTCTTTAAAGGACCTTTCTTCAAACATCAGCACCAACCTACTCTTGATTTTAAAAAAGAAGAAAAAATGGCAACCAGTTACATCTCATTATTATTTGATTAGTTTACAAAAACAAGCAAACTGCGAAAAAATTTATTTTATGTATTTACTGTGGTATTGTGTTCATCTTGAGATGTTATTCTTGAGTTGAAGATGTATCTTAAAATTATTGATATTTTAGAATTTAGAAATTATATGTGCATAGAACAATGACCTTATACAAAATGGAACTATTATCATTTGGCATTTTGGTGCCAAACCTAATAATGCCAATCTGATAAACTGTGGATTCTCTCTTCATTTTCAAGTTACCCAAAGTGCTGTTTGAAATATTCCTACCTCAAAGCACAAACCCTGCTCTGGCTCCTTTGATGCAAACTAATGCTTATCTAAAGTATACTTGATAGAGTTTGCCCTCATGCCATCTACCTTAGAACACACCCTTTCCAGGCTTAGCAGGAAAGTCAGTGTATTTTTCAGAGTCTGACTGCAGTTTAGGAAAAAAAGAAGTTTCAAAAGGAAAACAAATAATTTTTAAAACTTGGAGGCAACAAATATATTATTCAGTAGGTGAATGAATAAATAGATTCTGGTACCTTCGGACAATGGAGCATTATTCAACACTAGATGGAAATGTGCAAAGAAGCCATGAGAAGACACAGAGAAAAGTTAAAGGCATATTACTAAGTTAAAGGAGACGATCTGAAAAGGGTGCATGCCATATGATTCCAACGATGTGACATTCTGGAAAAGGTAAAACTATAAAGAATACAAAGATCAGTGGTTGCCAGGGTTGGAGTGGAGAGATGAATAGGCGGAGCACAGAGGTCTTCAGCAGCAAATATTTTAATGATTGGACATATGTAATTATATATTTATCCAAACTCATAGGAGATACAACACCAAGAGTGAACACTCAGGTAAAATTATGAACTTTGATTGACTATGATATATCAGTATAGTTCCTTCCTTGTTTAAAGAAAACAAAAACTCAAGTACCATTCTGCAGAGCAGTGTTGATAATAGGGCATTCTATGCATGTGGCAGAGCAAGATGTGTATGGGAAATCTCCACATCTTCCTAACAGTTCCATCATAAACCTAAAATCATTCTAAAAAATAAAGCCTTAAAAAGAAAAATAAAGGAAAGAAAGATGAGTGTCTTTGATTTTTGAAGTGAGTCAAAGGTAAAGAAACAATGCTCTTTGCCCTTTGATCTTTATCATCAAATAAGACTGTGCACAAGATAAATTCTGAAATTCATCCAGTACAGATCAGACCTCTTTTGAGGAAGCCTAATGACTTGCCCTTGATTCTGATTTATTCTTGTGGAGCATGTGAGTTGGAGAAGTAAAGCTGCTGGGCTTTTATTCTTGAGGCTTCCAATGACTAGACAAGACAGATCCAAATATTGGGATCCCGCTTACTACAAACACTTTATTGGAAAAATAAGTTTAACTAAGCCTTTTTCCTGCAAGGATCCAATTGGGTGGGATCTTATTTTATTAATAAAAGTAAATCAATAAATGTATAACTTCATGTGATTCTTCTTTTATTAAAAAACTTCTCACATATTATGGGGGAGGAGTGGAAAGAAAATATAGACAACTGTAATTGAACAACGATACAATAATTTAAAAAAATAAATAAAACAATAAGTACAATACTTTCATAGCAAAAAAACTTCTTACTATATTGGGAACACTTTATAAGAATGCTTTATAAACCATCAACA
Organism: Anoura caudifer; assembly: GCA_004027475.1. NCBI lineage: Eukaryota > Metazoa > Chordata > Mammalia > Chiroptera > Phyllostomidae > Anoura > Anoura caudifer. Next base: position 16,320 of record PVKU01005782.1, read on the forward strand.
ATAAAATATATAGTAAGATTTTTTAAATCAGGAGAATCTTAATCAAGATTTAATTTTTTTAATTTTATTTATTTTTATAGAGAGGGGAAGGAAAGGAGAGAGGGAGAGGAACATCAATGGTGATGGTAGATATGTCTCATACATCCCTTACTGGGGACCTGGGCATGTGCCCTGACTGGGAATTGAACCAGCAACCCTTTGGTTTGCAAGCCCATGCTCAATTCACTGAGCTACACTATCCAGGGCTCAAGATTTATTTTTTTATTTAAGAATAACTTATGTGGCCCCCATCTGGTTTCAAAACGGGGAGTTGCCACCCACTCTATGAGAGATGGGGGAAATAAATCTACCTGTTGTGACTTCATGAAAGTTACCTTTTTGTGGAAGCCATGGGTTAATTGATGTATGAAAATCTAGGAAGAAAAGGGATGAATCTCTCTGATCTCTTCCAGATTTGAAATTAGGAACATTTGTCAGGGAAGACTAGTAGGCTATAAAGAATGCTTTTTTGTATTCACTTAGATTTATGAAGTTTATACTTAAGATAGTCTTTAAAGATCACATAAAATTATAATGATAATAATTAACTGTAAAGATTACTATGAGAATTAAATGAGGCAATGCATATAAATACATTAAAAAGCACCCTAAACCCCCTATATTAGATGAGATAGCTGTAACCCACTGCCTTTTCAGGGAGTACAAATGGATTCAGTCATTGCTATGTAGACACCATTCAATGAATGCAACTGTGTTATTTTTACTATCAAATTTCTATGATGTATAGTGAGCTCCATGATAAAACCCTCATTTCCATTTTTCTCCAGTGGGATTAAAGAGTCATTTGCATTTATTTAAAATATCAACCACATGGTATGCCATTTTGAAAATGATCTAAAAATACATTTCCAAAGTGCATTAGGTTTAGTCCGTTATTTTTTCCATTGAAATTTAAAGGAACTTATTAGAGACCTATCTGAATGTGAAATTACCCAGCAGGAAAAAATCCCATTTTATAAAGAAACTTTAGCTAAGTCTTCTATCTTCCACTTCCCCAGCTATAAAAACAGAAGCACCCAAGCAAAACTTCTCACCTTGAGCTAAACTTAGATTGTTTTCTGTTACCAGCATCCCATTCATTGCTGCCTATAGTTCATACATTTTCCTTTTCTTTAAACAATGCTAAAATTTTAGTTATTACCACTTAGGTATCTGTTTGAGGTTAGAAGATAATCAGATCACTGAATATGCAAAAATGACTATATGCAAATTATAAGAGTAATACTTACTAAGCATAAACAGTGCATACAACTCCCTTCCTTCTTTTGGTACAAATATGTAGATTAGCAAAGTGACACTGATAACTTTGAAGAGAAAGGACATAAATCAGCTCCACTACCACAATTTATTTATTGTGTATGTAATGGCATTTCCTCTTGTGGGTTTTCTTGACAATTTAATTTGGTGTTTTACTTAAATCTCTACAGAGCTCTCCAGATTTTCTACATGTTTGCTAGTGTCTAAGTATCACTGGCAAAATGTGTAAAGGAAGCAAAACCAACTGCCTTCTCACTCTATACGAAGAACCCACTTGTGATGATATGGCTGGAAAGTCTCTTCTCGACACAGCTGTGCTAACAGATTGCTGATGAGTCACTGACCTTTCTCACTAGAGTAGTTCAAAGCCTCCTTCCCAACTTTGCTTTTAATTTAATTATCATTTGAAGAGAGGAAAATCCTTTTATGCATCACTGAGAAAAGACTATATCTTGGGACTATAACGACAATGATTTTGCCTCTTATAAGTCCTGAGAACTATCCGATAAAAGCAAAACTTTGTTCCAGATCAGAGGAGCATTTAATTTATAAAAAATTTGGATTGGTCTTCAAATATTGCAGAACTTAGGTAGATTGAAAATAGGAAAAGTAAATGTTCTCTGAATCACAGACTACTTGAGGCAACAAAATTCTTTGAGCTGATAGTTGTTCTATTTTATTTGATTGTTGAAAAGTGTCAGTTTCATTCCAGTGAGAACCTTTCTGTGTTGCTTTCCCATGTGAACCTGGGCCGAGAACATCTCAGGGTCTCACTCATTCTAACCCTTAACTGGCACGTGTGAAACATGAGTAACTTAGGAAAAGCTAAGTGTTTCTGACCAAGAGATTGATAATTATGATATATTCAAACTAGAAATCCCTTCTACTAACTTTGAATAGAGGTCCCAAATTCGTAAGCCTTTACTTTCATTCCGTTTATTATGGTTGCCCATCGTGTAGTAAAAGACTGATTTCGCTCTTTATATTTAAATGAGCTGTAGGCAAAGACAAAGTTTTCCTCTGTCTTGCTCAGTTCTTCTGGATGGTATAATAATTAAATCAGCATAAGACAGATTAACAGGGGAAAATAAAATTTCATTGTATACTTAGTGGGACCCCAACAAAGTCAGTGACACCCAAGGACAAGTCCGGCAATTGAGGATTATACACTATTCTGAACTAAGGACAGGGATAAAGGCCTGGAGCTTCAAAGGGGTAATTCACAGGACAGAAGGAAGAGCTGGTGGTTAGTGATTAGTTGTTTGTCCTGCTATTCAGGTAGGTCCTTTAGATAAAAGCTCTCCCTCTTTCTTCGCCAGGGTTCCTATCTAAATTCTTCTGGTAATTAGGGAGGGGTAAAAGTTTTTCCTGAGTCTGCTGGGTCTTGATGATCTTCAGCTCAAAATGGTCTGCATGTTAATGTGGCATACTTTGGGGAGGCTCATTCTGAACCCTAATCAGAGCCTATGGATCACAGGCCACTGGCCCATATCCATTATGAGTGAACCCCTGACCCTGACTTTATTTGCACCCTGTGTCTTGAAAAATTGTACCTACTGTGACTCCTGCTTCCCAATCTGTCCTGCTGTCTTCCACTTCTGACCTCTCAGTTCAGTTTAAATCAATATAGTTGACTTGGATGAAATGTATCTGCACAATATGTGCTTGCTTCCTATGCACCAAACATAATGTTTAACCGCTAGGGATACAGGGATAAAACATACCCTGTTTTCTTGCCATGTTATGTCTCATAGTAAAGATATGCAAAACATCATTTCGGTGAGGCGAGATATTTGCAAATGGTCTTTAACAGGTTGATTTATGAACTAAGGCCCCTTTCATCTTGCATCCCTACCACCTCAAGGTAAACTCCACCTCTAGACTCTTGGTTTCCACCTCATAGATAGAGAATAGAGAGGGTGAAGAATTGTGTAAAGTTTTTAAAAGCTAGACCTGTTGTTAGGTACATTGATCTCACCCACACTCTCTGGTCAGATCTTACTCCTGTGGCTATACCAATCTATAAGTTTAGCTAGATACGTTAGTTTCCTATTGTGTTACATTACTGGAAATGTAGTGGCTTAATAGAATAAAAATTGGTCTTTTGTAGTTCTGAAAGTCAGAAGTCTGAAATTAGATTCACTGGGTGAAATTAAGACTCTGAGGGGAAAACAATTTCCTAGCCTTTTTCAGCTTCCAGGAGTTGTCTGTACTCTTTGGCTTCTGGTCCCTTCCCCACATCAATCCAACCTTTATTTTCCACATTCATATCTTCTACTTCTGATATTTAATTTCTTGTATTCCTCTATAAGAACCCCTGTGAATACATTACACTCAACTGAATCTTCCAGAATAATCTCTCTAACTTGAGATTCTTAATTGCATCTGTAAAGTGGCCTTTATTATGTAATGTAACATATCCATAGATTCAGGGGATCAAGATATGGGCATATTTCTGGGCCAGTCATTATACAGTCTATCACAAGAGGGAAACATTCTAGTCAGTGCCCTGGGGAAGAAGGAAACAGGTTTGGTGAACAATTTCTATATAAATAATAAAAATAATGGCCATTATAGAGTCTGTGTTTATATTTCCTATATAGTATAGCACTAAAAAATAGATATTTTATATATGTATGTGTATATATAAAATTGGCATATATATGCTAAACACTTTATGTGCATTATATCACTTCATTCAACAGTTCTTTGAGTAAAGTACTATTACTTTTCATTTACTAAGACAGAAAAGACGAGGCTTAGAGGACTTAAATACTTGTCCAGAATATCAAGGTTAGTGGTGGAGCTGGACTGAAACCCAGATCTGCCTGACTCTAGAAGCTGCCCCCTGCCCCTCTTCATTCCTCTTTACTCTTTATCCCTATCATCAAAGAATTAAACACTGCAGATACTGGGCTAAATAGAGGATCCTTTTTCCCAAAGCAGATCTGCAGGTGTAACTTCATAAAGGTGTTAGATTCAAGGACTACACTGACTCTTGGTGACCCTTAATTCTCTGGCACTACAATCTTCCCTTGTCTCTTGATTGGTGACTCTCTCAAGCTGCTTCTGGAAACCCATTCGGTGATGTATTACAGCAGTTCCTTGTCATCTCCATCTGTAACCCATACAGTACCTTTAGCTCTGTCATTTTGACCCTAAGCTGATCCAAGCAGAGAGGAAAAAAATTATGACAGCAGGTCAGGAAGACTCTGCATGATAAAAATGCAAGGCAGGGATCAGGGACAGCTCAGATAGTCAGCATGTCCCTGAACAAATAACCTGGATCACGGCCACTTCAACAGACCTTTCTGAGGCAGCTGGGCTAGACACTGTGAGAAGGCCCTGCTGACCCTCTGTCCTCTCCTCCTTATATTGTCAGAATTACATACCAGCATCTCTTTATCGAAGATATTTTGATTTGCGTCTACCAAATAAATCATGACTTCTATATGGACTCTCTCCCTTGGCAGAAATTAAGTTAATATGCCAGCAAATGGGTGACCCGAATGACCTTTTCCCGAAAAACATCAAAGTGAGCTATTGTGGTTTTACACTAACAAGAAAAGAGAATAGTAATCATTCTTTGTCTTACTTTTTTCATGGCAATGTCTGTTGACCTCTCCCCAACTTTCTCATAGTGTCTATGTCACAGACAGAAGAAGGCAGAGTCATGCAATTTAGCAAAATATTGGTGTCTCCTGTATATATATTTTTTCTTATCTAGGGAAACCAGGTTCTCTCAGAGTAACTGACCAGGCAGTGAGCCCCTACTGTTTATTGTGTTAAATGGGGTACATTGTTTTGTGCTCAGCTGAGAAATTCATTGAAGTAACACTGAGTGACCATGCTCCTTCTGGGACCTCACTATCCCCTAAGTTGAAGGTCACAAAATAAAAATGACACAGCAGACCATGTTGAACCAGGCAAGTACTCACAAAGCTTCTTTTCCCTAGAAGTTGGAAGCACTTGGCCCAAAACATCTAAGTTCTCAAAAGACTACTGTCCAGCATTTATATTAGGGATATTATTTATGCTGCTACTCACTCAACACTTTCCCACACTTTGTCCTATTCCTACCGCTGCCATTAAAAAATATACCCAAAAGAACTTCATGCCACATATTGTTAACAAAACACCAAAAAGTCATTGCTGCAGGGGCCTCTTCACCCTCACTTCACACTTCACAAAGATGACCTGCTACATTGAGAAGCAGCAAACGTATTTGAAACTCTCTGTTGTTTGTATTCGTCGTCAGGTACTTAGATGCCTGATTAGCTAAACCTGAAGTCAAAAGCTCTTCTAAATGAAGTCTTTCAGAGGACTCCATTGAAAAACATTCAAGTACAAAGTCACTGTAACACAGTGGTATGTGCTGTGGACAAAGCTCTCTAAGTTAAAGCCAAACTTTCAATTGTGAATGTATTCAACATATATTGAGTTGAGGACTTAGTCTTTACTAGGCACCGTGCTAGATGGTAAAGGAACTCTGAGTTCATGCACTGGCATTGTTAATAATTAGTTAGCAGTGTGACCTTGAGGAAAACACAGCTTCCTAAGCCATAGTGTTCTGATCATGGAAATCAGTATAATAGTTGTCCAACCAGTTTCAGAGAGTCATTGTGAATTTCAAGTAAGGTAATATATTTGATATCCCTTTGTGAATGACAATGATGACTCTACAAGTATTATTATCCATGCAAATGTGAAGAGCTTTACTTTCAATTCAAACATAGTGAATGCATTTAGTTTTCAAGATTGATGAAAAGGAATTTACTTTTCTAGCAGAGTCTATGAAAAAATTGGTTCCTTACTCTCCTACACTGATTGGCAGATTTTCTACATCATTTCTTGATAACCAGTAGGGTAAGTCATTACAATGTAAATGTCATTCTGGGCTACAGGGCACATTATATACAAAACTAGTGCTGTCAACATAGGAATGCAATACTCATGAATATATAATACATAGCAATTCACCTCTGACATGTTTAAGTGTATGCATGTTGAGTTTCCTGGCAAAATTACAGAGACTACAGATTATTTTAATTAAAAATAAACATGCTTTTCATGAAATTAATTACACATTGCATTTAGATTTAGACATTGTGTAGTGAAATGTGGTTGTAAACATAGCTATTAAAACTGCATTAGGAAAACTCAGTCAACCCAAATCTCTCCCTCCACCCACCAGGTTTGAAACTTTGCATTAAAGAATTGATTAACTTTTGTTTCTTAGTGCTGAAACTAAGTGTTTCATAGTGCTGTTCATAAAAGCAGTGACATTTTCATGCACATTTAGTCTAACTTTCTAGGTAAGATACTAATTAATGGAATGATGCACATTTTCACTGGGGAGAATATTGGAAAAGTTTTTAAATAAAAAATACATGTATCTCTAAGTAAGTAGTGATATACCCCATACCCACAAAAATCATAGGATTTGAAAAGACTGCACATTTAATTGTAGTCTGAACTCCCCCGGAATGAATGATTCCTCCCCTATAAGGCACTTGCAAAGTGCAGACCAATCTATCCTGAAAACTCCTGGGATAGAGGAGGTCCCTACCAGCTCTCACAGCACATTCCATTGTGGGTAACTTTCTTTGTTGAAACGTTTTCAGTCTAAAGAAATATCTATTTAGCTGACACAGTGGTAACCTGAAAGGTAAACAGACATTAACAATGCATAGTTCTCATGTTCCAGGAATTTAGGAGCTAGATAAAAAATATAAAATTTATTAATTTTCAGGCAAATACATTAATTTTCTCTAATCTCAAGTTCTATCATTCACTTATTTATAATTTGTCATATACTTTCTTCCAAGGCATGTTAGAAATCACTTAACACATAGTTCTAATTGTTTAAGTAGAGGATACATGCAAGTTAATATAAATAGAAGACAGTTTTCCTGAAATCAAAATCTACAATGAATTTGCAGACCATTGTTTTATAGAAAAGATATTGCACAGTGTTTAGATGATATCATCACTTATACTTTTGAGAAATAAAATGCATCTTCCTCAAAGGACACACTGGTCTACAGGAATTAGATCAGTTTTGGCCATCGGACAAAGTGGTCATAGCACCCAGGGCAGTACATTCACTTCACCTCTCAGAGTATTGAAAAAGTGGTTTTTACAATAAATATCATCCCTCTACAACTTTTGAACAAGTTAACACACTTGAAATGCTTAGGGGGAACAATATTTTAATTTAAATTTTGGCTCCAAATTTAAGTAACTTTAAGAAAACTGTCCTCCTGTGTCTAAACTTTATGAAACTCATAGACACAGTCAACAACATGGTGACTGCTGAGCAGTGGGGGAGTTGGGGAAAGCAGAGGATGACAAAGGGAGGGCAGATGGTGATGGAAGAGACTTGACTTGTGGTGGTGAGTGCACAGTACAGTATATAGATGATGTACTATACAATTGTACACCTGAAACCTGTATAATTTTATTAACCAATGTCACCCCAACAGATTCAATTAAAAAAGCATATTACAAGGGGGAGAGTTTGGAGCAACAAGTATAAAGGACACATGGACAAAGCTAGCGGGGGTGGAAATGGGAGGGAGGTGGGGAGGGCTGGGGCAGTGGGCTGGGATGGGAGCAAAAGACAGAAAACTGTACAAGAACAACAATTAAAATAAATTTAAAAAAAGAATGAAAAAAGTGTTATGGAGTTTATTTTACTGAGAAATAAAATTTCTTAAATCCAAAAAAAAGCATATTACATCTAAATATCTAATTATAGAAATGTATACATGTAATAGACAAGCTGGCCTGCCTTTTGCTTTCTACTTTCTGAGTTAATCTGGGACACTCTATTGTTTTTTACAAATTTTTAATTCAGTGATTATTATAAATTATTGAAGAAAGACTAGACCATCTTTAAGAGAAACAACTGGAATTTATAATACTTATAAGAACAAATGTATAGTAAAGATTCCATTTTTATGATTATAGGTCAATAAAAATAGTCTCAACACTTAATTTAGATATTCTTTTATTTAATATATTATGACCCAATTCATTGTGACTCATTTTTAAAGCAGCTTTATTGAAATATATAATTCATCTCTTTCAGTTCACCCATTTCAAATGTGTAACCCAATGGATTTTTAGTACATGCACAGAGTTGTACAACTGCCATCACTTTTTAGAACATATTCATTAATCCCGAAAAGAAACCTGGTACCCATCAGCAGTCACACTCCATCTTCCCTGCGAGCTCAAGGCCAACCATAATCTGACGTACTTTCTGTAAATAGATTTGCTTATTCTGGGCATTCCTGTAACTGGCTTCCTTTACTTACCATAATGTTTTCAAAATGTATCTGTCTTGTAGTCTGTACCAGTACTCTTTCCTTGCTAATTGCTAAATAATGTTCTGTGGTCTGATTTTATGACATTTCACCCATTGACCAGTAGATGGCCATTTGGTTTGGATTGTTTCACATTTTTGGCTATTAAGAATAATGCTGTTATGGACACTGGGGCACACACTTTTGTGTGAACATATACTGACATTCATCCTGGGTGTATTCCTGGGAGTGGAATTGCTGAGTCATACAGTAACTCTGTATTTAACATTCTGAGAACTAGTCAAACTGGTTTTCAAGGTGACTGCACCATTTTATACCTTGCCAAGCAGAGTAAAAGAATTCCAGTTTCTCCTCATTTACACCAACATGTTATTGTTGGTCTTTTTTTTTTTGGGGGGGGGGTGATTTTAGTGGGTATAAAATATCCCATTGAGTATTAAAATAGCTTTTAACTAATGGCTAATGATGCTGAGCATCTTTATCTTTGTAAGAGTTTTTTTTTTTACATATCCTAACACAAGTCCCTTAGCAGATATGTGACATGAAAACATTTTTTCTAATACATGTGTTTACTTTTAACTTCCTTGATGGTACAATTTTTAGAACAAAAGTTTTGAATTTTTATGAATTCCTATTTATTCATTTTTTTTCTCTTGTCATTTGGGCTTTTGGTGTCTATTTTATGGAGGTGTTGCTTAATCTAAGATCATGAGATTTGCTCTAATTTTTTCTTTTAATAGTTTTATTGGTTTATTACCTACATTTAAGTCAATGATCTTTTTTCAGTTAATTTTTGTGTATTGGGTTAGGGAGGAGTTCGACTTCATTGCTTTTACACGTGAATATCCAGTTTTCCCAGAAAATTTTGTTAAAAAGGCTATTATTTTTTTACTAAATAAATACAAAAGTTTATTTCTGTACTCTACATTCTGTTCCATTACCCTATGTCTGTCCTTATTCAGTACCACACTGTTTTGAGTAATGTAGGTTTGTACTAAGGTTTAAAAATTGGAATTTTGAGTCTAATTTTGTTCTTATTTTAAAGATTCTTTTGGCTTCTCTGATAAAATGTTCATATGAATTTATTTTAAATTGTTAATTTTTACTAAGGCAAAAGCCCACTTAGAATTTTGATAGGAATGTGTTGAAGCTATAGATCAACTACAGGAATATCACCTTCTTAACTATTTTAAGTGTTCTGTTACATAAACACTTAAAATGTAACACATAATATGATTGCATTTATTTAGGTCTTCTATAACAATATTTTGAAATTTCCAGTATGAAAGTCTTTAGTGAAATTTATTAAATTAGGAAAACATTTGTTATATTTATTACTAAGTATGTTATTCTTTTTGAACCATTTTCAATGGAATTATTTTCACAATTTCATTGTCACATTCTTCTTTGTGAATGTATAGACATTAATTAATTTTTTCTAAAATATCTTGCATCCTGCAGACTTGGTGAACTGGTCTGTTACACATGTGCTTGAAGGAATATATATTCCTCTCTTGTTGGGTGGATGGTTCTGTAGATGTCTCTTAGGTCTGGCTGGTTTATAGTGTTTTTTTAAATCTCCCATTTTACCTGGCTGGTGTGGCTCAGTAGATTGAGTGTGGGCCTGTGAACCATAGGGTTATGGTTTGATTCCCAGTCAGGACACATGCCTGGGTTGCAGGCCTGGTCCCCGGTTGAGGGTGTGTGAGAAGCAACCACACACTGATGTTTCTCTCCCTCTCTTTCTCTTTCCCTTCTCCTCTCTCTAAAAATAAATAAGTAAAATCTTAAAAAATAAAATAAATCTCTCATTTTAATATTTCCCTCCTACTTAGATACTCTATTATTGTAAGTGGAGGGTATCACAGTCTCAAACTCTTAAAGATTTGTCTATTTTTCTTTAATTCTCTCAGCTTCTATATCATGTGTTTGGGGAATTTGGAGGTTCTATTGTGAGGTGCATATATATTTAAAATTATATTTTATGGTGGATTGACTCATTCATAATAAAGTGCACTACTTTATCTCTAGTAACATTTTTGTTTTCATCTTGAAGTCTATTTTATCGGACATTAGCACAGCCATAGCAATTCTCACAGTTGCTGTTTATATATCTTTATTCATCATTTACTTTTAACCTGTTTGTGTCTTTGAATCTAAAACATGTCTCTTGTAGACTGTGATTTTTTAATCCAATATGACATTTTTTATTGAATTGTTTAGTCCATCCAAATTTTATGTTATTTCTGATATTGAAGCATTTACACCTGACATTTTATTTTTTGTTTTCTATACATTCCATATCTTTTTCTTCTCCTACTGACTTTTTCTGCTTTTTTTACATTAAATGAGTATTGTCTTACATAACATTTAACTTTTTAAAAAATATTTTATTTATTTTTAGAGAGAGGGGAAGGGAGAGAGAAAGAGAGACAGAAACAGCAATGTGTGGTTGCCTGTCATGTGGTCCCCAGTTGGGGTCCTGGCCCACATCCTAGTCATGTGCCCTGATTGGGAATCAAACTGGTGACCCTTTGGTTCACATCCTGCACTCAGTCTACTGAGCTACACCAGTCAGGATAACATTTAACTTTTAAAATTATGTCTTAAGTTTTTTTTTTGTTTGTTTTTTAGTGGTTGCTCTACAACTTACTGTATACATTTTTACCTAAAAGAATGAACTTCAAATTCAATATCATAATAACTTAATTTCCATGAAATATAGAAACTTATTCTATATGGCCCTATTTTCTCTACCCCTTTTTTGATGCTCTTATTAGTATATGTATACCCTCCGTATATGTTGCAAATCCAACAATATTACTTTATATAATTTCGTGTCTCAAAGAAACTGAAAGATGAATAGAGATTATGGACACAGTATTCTTGGCCTACCTCACTTATAGTAGACCTTCCACCAATGAGCCAGGCGCTAAATGGGAAAACAAGCCTCAAACCTGTTGGCTGCACTGCCTGGAATAGAAGGTCATCAACAGGGAGCTGGCAGGCGGGGTGAGGCGAGTGAGAAACCCTGGAGGTCTGTTTCGTCCACTAAGAGGTGGTAGTAGCAGCAGGCTGGGAACTGAGGGACAAAGAAGCCTGGTCTTCTTGGCACGCTCGACCAGAGTGAACTTCTGTCACACTCGGCTGGGGGTGTGGAGGGAGGGGATACTAGCTCAACTGACACAGACTTTCTGTTTTTAGAAGGATTTTGTAAATTTTCTTCAATAAATGGTCCTTTATTGTCTGTATGCCCTTAAAATAATTCCTAGAGACTTACAGGGTTGTTTTGTTTGTTTTTGTTTTTACTAATCTTGTAGGGCGGACACTGTTGGACTCCTCACAGCATCATTCCAGAAGTCTCGCCTGAGAGTTATTTCCGTTATTGACCTGACATGATTTGTTTGCAGTTATTACTCGAAAGCTTGCTTTTCTTCATCAGCAGGTCCTCTCTGTGCCATTGATCCACAGCTGAGGGTGTGCACAGTGGTCCATTTTTCCCAGAGTGACACCCCTGCTGTATGACCAGGCTCCTGGATGGGGATGTGGCCCTTCACACCTGCTTCATGGACAAACGACTTTTATAAATAGTAATCCCTGTTTCTTCCTTTCCCCATAACTTCACCTTCCATGGTATATAAGACTCCTTTATATCTGAGTTTTTTTTTTAACAGTTCCCGTATAACATGGTTTTTTAGTTCACAATAACAAATATTCTGTTATATATAAATTCCCATTTGTGTCTCTCTTTAAGTGTGGTATCAAAATTTCACATCAAATTCAAGGCATGGCCTGAAAAGCAAGGCAGAAAGTGATCCCTACACCTCATGTTCTATAAGAAAATGTATTTGCAATCTTTTCTTGTGAATTCCTCATTACAGAGTTGGTATATAAGTGCATTATTAGCTAAAACAACATATTCCTTTTTTTTTGTTTGCAATATTCTTTCCCATATCTTCCTCTAACATTCACTTATATAGTATTATCAGGCAATGATCCTGATTTTCTGCCTATCACATCAGAGATTGTGGTGGGGGTAGTGGAGCCTTGGGGTCATAGCTTCCTCCTCCCTTACTTGGACAAACTAAATATAAATGTGTCCTTTCTGGCCAAGATACTACCCAGACCTGTGCTTCTCCCTCACTGTCCCATGCCATAAAATTGCCTCTCCTCCTTTTCTCCTACACTTCAATAGGATATTTTCAACTAGTAGTTAACATTAAAATAATACGATTTAGTTAATTCATATTATGTCATGAATAAATAACAAATTAACCTTCTTCTGAATGGTGTTTGCTTATTGTTTCTAACAGGTAAATAGCACATTAATGGTATTGAGAGGCTCTCAGGATAATTTGTCTTATCAAGGTGGCTTTAGGGTATCTTTAAACTATATGACTTAGATGATAGGTTACTTTACTTACATATAATTAAAGTACGAGCAAAGGGGATACTGCTGATGATAACTACTATTTCACTGACACTTTACATGTTACAACACAAATTTGTCATTATTATTTCAATTAATCTTTAAAAATATCTTGTGTGGTAACTATCAGTATAAACACTTCCACTTTACAAGTGTATTTATTTGAAAATGAATATGTGTCAAACTGAAATTGCAGCATTGCTCCTGTCTTATTTAAGTCACTGGTAGGGAATGCTGAATGACCTGGTTAAAATTACCAGCACTTAATCTATGTTTCTTATATTGAAGAATTTCTTACTGAAGATTTTGAAAGGCTGATTTTAAAAATGGATCATGGGCAGACAAAAATGGCAGCACCACTAGTGATGTTCCTTTAAGAAAAATGCCTGGGGAAGAATTATGAACTTAGGTTCCAGTTGCCCTATGATAGGAAATAAACTTAGCTGATTGGTAAAGTTTCAGACTCACACTCATCCTCCTCCAATAACTTCAGGAAGTATCACTGAATTTTTAATAGCCTGGTTCCTAATTGCTTCTTCATCTGTGCAAAAGCAGAGTGGGAGTGAGAGGTGGGGGGAAAAGGCATGTGAGATGTTGAAAAAAGTTTCCTTTGTAAGGTGTTATAAAATAGTGCACATTACTTAAAGGTTAAAAATGTGATAGTGGTGGCAATATAATATATTCTGTCTAATAAAAATTTTTGTTTGAAATATTTTCTACTGGAGGTACAAACATTTACATAAGATTTGGACATTATACTCCTGACAGACCTCATACACATGGAGGTACAACAGGTATACTTTAGGGGAGAAAAGGGGAATCTATATATATTTCACACAACTTACATTCTCTACTGAATAGGATATGTTTTGGTAGCCTTCGTACACTTGGAATCAGGAACCACATTTGGTGATTTAGGAAAATATGGATATAGACCTGAAATGTTTCACCTCAGAGAATTTGAAAATAAAGGTAAGAATGTTGCTTTCTAGATTTAAACAATTAATTCAGGTTAATACTGATAAGGTCAGATGTATACGTTTTCTTATTGAAGGTACACAATGGCTCCAATATCCATGAGATTTTTACTTTAATCTGGTTGATCATTGACAAATCAGAAGATTAAAAAACTGTTTATTATGAGGGAGATTGTTTACTAAAGACAGGATAGATAAAAGAGGGCCCAGGAGTCAAATGTTGCTAATATCCATGAAAACACTATTCCATGAAATAAACTGGCCAAGTAGGACACGGTATGTTTTAGAAAGATCAAATTTACATCCTATGTTCAGTTTGGAGAGTATGAATGAAGTTTTAGCACATTCTTTGACTTTATAAATTGTTTTAATTTGTAATCAGAGCTGATTGAATCAAGCATGATTATAACTTTTCCACCTAATTTCTCAATTACTGGGGAATCATTTTCTTTATTTCTCAAAATAATGTCTAATGTCCTTTGGTCCTCACCTTCACCTCTCCTTCACTTCCCTGCCCCTTGCTGCCCTAACTGAGATATAATATAATGATTTAGACTACAAGGCTTTCAATTTGGTGAAGGTCTAGGCTAATGAAAAGGAGGATAATAGCCACAATTTTCTCTGAGTTTATAAAATGCCAAGCACTCTGCTAAGGATTTTGTATAAATTAGCTCATTTAATGTTCACCACAACCTTATGATACGGGCATTATTATTTCCATTAAGAGGTGAGGTTAGCTAACTGCTCAGGAACATAGTTATTAAACATCAAAATTGAATTTAAATTTAAGTCTGTCAGACCCCAAACTCAAGATTTTAATCCAATGCTGTGTGCACGTGGAGTCTACTTATGATTTACATTTCATTAAAATATTTACAGTGAACAGTGATAGTGGTATATGAACTGAATTCTCTCCTTATTAGAGCTGTCATCAGACCTAATTCAGATTATAGTAATAGAGCTAGGAAAGAACATAGTGCTCCATCCCACAAGCTAGACTTTGGGGGCATGGGTTCACCTTCTTAAGTTAACTGTCCAAACACAAATGAAAATGTTTCTTATGATAAGAGAGATTACAAATTATGCTTTTTGAGTACATTTAATAGACATAAGATCTCAGTAAGTGCATTCTCTTACATTACTCTATTTTGACTGATAGTAGTATATCTGTACCACATTTATTTTGGTTATTTTTCTATGTTTAAAATGTATCTCTTTTAAGCATAATTTTAAAAAAATTTGTTTTGTTTCTTGTTTGTTAATTTAGTCTGACAATATTAGCTTTTAACTTGGAATATTTGGTCCATTTGTGTTTAATGTAACTATGATATAATTGGGTTTATACTCATCATTTTATTATTTGAATCCAAATTATCCATGTTTCATAATTACTTTTCTTTACTTTCTTATCTTCTTTTGGATTAATCAAATAGTTTAATTTTATTTTTTCTAATGCTTATATGTTACAATACATATGCAGTTTTACAACTTTAATGGTTAATTTTGAGATTAAACATGTATCCTTGACTTACTAGAGTCCAACACAAATTATTTACAACTTCCTCAGTAATGCAGGAATCTTAGGACACTTTCACCACATTTACCTCTATCACATGTTGGGTGTTAATGTGGTCAAGAATTTTTAATTTTTACGTACAGGGTCTGGCAGAAGTAATGCCTGCTTGAGTGTGGTTGGTAGGGCCCATGAATGTCTCTCACGACATGGACAGAAATTTGAACATCTCACCTAAAATGTCATATGGTGTGCTTGAGTGTGATATGTTATAGAATTATATGCTTATGATTTTGTAATAAAATATTTTTATGTAAGAGAAAGAGGCATTATTTGTGCTGGACCCTGTATTTTTTTATCCCCCAAGGCATTGTAATTATTGTTTTGTGAAGTCAAATTTTATCTTTTTTAAATGGTATTATTGAGGTGTGACTGATATACAAAGAACTGCACATATTTAATGCATACAGTTTAATTAGATTGGAACTTGTGAACATTCATGGTACCATCACCACAACCAACGTAAAAGACTTGTCTTTTAATTCATAGATTTTGCAATCAGCTGTTTCCTTTTCTATTGAATTTTTAACGAAATTATACACACTTGAGGTGCACAATTCTACAACACATCACCTGTACACTGTATTGTGTGTTCATCACCCCATGTCAAGTCTCTGTCCATCACCATTGATCCCCTCTTTACTCCCCAATATCAATATGAACTATTTTGTTTATTTTTATTTGTTCTTTATGTTTATGTTGCATGATGTAAGCGCCATAAGAAACTTATTCACCTTATTCATCATTTTATACCAGTATATAGTAAGCAGTACAGTGTCTAAAACACAGAAGATATTCATTTAATATTTGGGAAAGTATAAATGAGAAGAAGTATTAAGAGAATTAGAAAACCTGTGTAATATGTAAAGAAAGAATATATTACTGAAAATTTCTGAAAATTTTAGTCCTACTTAACTAATTTACGTGTAGTGATCTCAAATTTCAGGACAACAAAAATGGAATGTGCCACTTAGCAACTTTCCCATTCAGTGCAGCTCTTACAAGTGTAATTAAATATCAATAAACCAAGTTTTTAAAAGGCAGGCAACCTAATTGCCACAATTGTATGAATTAGATGAATAATAAATGTGTTAATAACAGTATGATATTAAATATTTAATGTGGTTATCAAAAGTCAATAAAAAGATCACTGTAAATCTGTAAGTCACAAATAATGAGAAGAATCCTCCCTTTTGGAATGGTTGTTGATGGGAAACAGCAATTCTAATATTCTTACTTTTCTGCATTTAATTTAGAAATATAAAAACATAATAATTTAATTTAATTTGGTTGCATAGCATATCACTACATTTTCAAAATAGACATTGCCTTATAGTTGCAAAGTCAATATTACAACTCAAAGAGATTATAGCCTAGTCTTATTGGTTTAAGGAACAAGTCTCAGGAGCGATCCCTTCCTCATGCTTTCTTCTCAACATGACCATTTTCAAGTACATTCTTTTCTCTCCCCACCCCTTTGTGCTTATCCTTGACTCATTTCTGGTGGAGGATTTGCATTGTTCACAACTTGAAACAGTTGAAAAATGCTTCTCTAACTACCTAATGGTTATAATATAATGGCTAAAAATTCTGCAATAAAAAGCCATATCTATCTATCTATCTATCTATCTATCTATCTCTATCTATCTATCTATCATCTACGTATCTATCTATTTAAGAGTGGGGAAGGGAGAGAGAGAAAGAGGGAGAGAAACATTGATGTGCTGGAGAAACAGCAGTCTGTTCACCCTCCTGCCCCCAGACCTGGGACAGCACTGCAACCCTGGCATGTGCCCTGACCAGGACTCAAGCTGGCAACCTTTGGGCTTTGCTGGACAATACCTAACCAGCTGAGTCACACCTTTCAGGGTGAAAAGCCTGATTTTTTCAAAATATTCCATCATAGGGTTTTGCTTTAATAACTCTCTTTTTTATTTTTTAAATTTAGCAGCATTTAGTCAAGGAAGAGAGCAGTTTGAAGTAGGAAATGTTAAGATAGTTGAATGCAGGTGAATGTATTAAAGCAAAGGATTGCTCTATTAGTATACTGTTGTGAAGAAAATTCAGAATATGCAAATTTGAATTTCATTGGAAGTTCAGCACCAGACTGAGCACTAGTACAGTCAAATTTTTCTTTTTTAGTATTTAAAAGAACTGAACTTGTTCTCCAACAGATTTAAATTTTTAAAAAGTCTTTTAATAGATTCTTATTAGTTTGACATTTAGCTATGCAACTTCGTTTAGGTCGTTGGTATCTCCTATGAAATTTTAGTCAATGAAAGCAAATTGGCCTTCAACAAACAGTATGAAACATGGGTGAGCAGTGAACTTGCAAAAACATTTTGGGGGGGCTATGAAAAAGCACATTGCCTCCATATATCACCTCAGCTCCACTCTCACAAGAATCTTACCAAAAAGCTGCTAGAAACCAATTCTTGTATCTCCAGTAAGATTGCTAGGTTTCAATTTCTTAAAATATCAAAGTGACAAGTTTTTATTATATCAATGCCTGCATAGTTCCAATGTGAAAAAATTTATGTACATTTATTATAAAGTCTCCTTGAAATCTGTGAGATGGGTGGCAGAGGAATACGTGTCAGAAAGCTGGATGATGTAAGACAGACAACAAAACTAATCTTGTGCATTCTTGATTCTCCCAATGCACTTCTTATGAAAAGGGATAAATGCTACAAGTTTTTAACTTTGAAAAACATGGTTACTCCGATAGAACCAGACCCATATCAAGTAAATTTAAATCAGCTAATTAGCCAAGGGATTAGGAAGGAAGTTATCACTCTTAGGTCCAAATCTAAAGCCCTGGGTGGGCAGGGTCAGGGGCCCTAATTATCTGCACCTTGTGACCAATACCAAAGATTACCTGGGTATCTGGCTGTATTCAGTGTGAAGTAAAAAAATATTCCAAGTCCAATACCAGTGTATAGGCTTAGACACAGAATTATGTTTTTAGCTTTGCTTCTTGTTAAATAAGAAATTTTGAATTAAAAAAAAAAATCAAGTTGGAGACATAGTAACCCTTATTTTGGCAAGATAGCTACCAGAATCTAAAAAGCATAAGATAAATGTCCAAATTGGGAGAGAAAACATAGCCTTATTCTTTGGTGAATTCACCATTGTCCAGATTTTGGCTCTACCTTGCCATCTCTGAAACCTGATTTCCAGAATATGTGAAGTTTCTCTGTCTCCTAGGAGCTGATACATTATGTAAACTCCCAAGATGGATATATAAAGCAATCATGAAATTGCATTTATTTATAATATATCCCTGTAGACTTCAGATTAAGCATCTGAATTCTCCCTCTTCCTCATGTATTTGTCATCATATTCCGCTATAATACCAAATTCAAATTTAGGCACAATATCTATGGGCAGTGTCTTTTCACTCTGTAATTCTATTGCCCTTAGATGGATGATAGACTCTTCTTGATAATCACTCTGTTTGATAAATTTGGGGAACACATGTACTCACCTTGTAGTAATTAGCCTTGGTGCAATTTGGGGATGGTACATTAAGCTCACTATCTCTAGAATCAGACATCCTGGGGTTAAAAATTACCTGTGCATATATAGCTATGTGATTTGGGGCAAATAAAGTTTTCTGACCTTTAAATTTGCAAATATGACATATACCTTAAAGTATTTTGAGTATACCAAGGAATAATTTTTTTAAAAATAAAGCATTTAGCACATGGTTGTACCGTAGTAAGGATTCAGTATTATTTGCTACATATAAAGATATGTAACACAAATAAATTGTGGATTGTTTTATTCTCATAAGGTGATCTTATTTCATTTTTTGCTAAGTTTGGAGTTCTAACAATAGAGCCCAAGAACTGACAACAGTAACTTTTTGTAATATTGAAAATAGATTTATTTGCATTTCAGTGAAATTAGATATTTTATTGAGTAAATCTTCTGCACCTGTGTAACAGGGTGCAGCCAAGAGGGGGGCCCCAAATAGGGATTTGTAATGGGGTCCAGAGAGCTTGGAGATGATTGGTTCCACACCACAGGGCCACCATGCCCAGAATGCTGGCAGCTGTGGCCAATTGTGGGAGGAGCCGGAAATCTGGCTGCAGAGGAAGATTGGCACTGGGATTTAAACCTGGGCGTGGCAGCCATTGGGTGTCTTTTTGGGGGCCATGTGGCTTTGGCATCTTTTAGGGAGGGACCACACTGCTTGGGTGTATTTTTGGGGACCATGTGGCTTGGGCATCTTGTGGGGACCACATAGCTTTGGCAGAGTAGGTTGGGACCACGAGGCTTTGCATCTTTTGGGGGATCATGGGGTTTGGGTGAGTTAGGACCATATGGCTTTGGAAGTGCTCCCTTTTTGCCATGTGCCTGAATCATGGTGCCGGGAGTCTGAATCACAGACTTCTACTTTTTTCCCTGAGATACAGTACCCCAGACTGGGCAGAGGGAGAAGGAAGGACTGTGTGCATTTGTGGATATTCTAAAGAACTTCAGTCTGTATAACTTTTAAATAAATAATAATTCCTTTCCTTTTCACCAATTTCTGGCATTGAGAGATGTCTTTCCTTTGGAGGTGGGCAAAGTGAACCTAGTGCAGGGGAGGAGCCCCCAGAGAGAAAAAGGGGGGATGTTTTATGTCATTCAGCCCCCTCTACCTGTTCTGTAACACCTACTCATATTGCCTTGGTCGATTCTGCCTTTTACATTCTTGGCTACGTATCCACCCTCAGCCTCTGCCAAGGCCTACTGATGCCAAAGTAGCCCATAAGATGTGTCTCCCAAGGCCCACCAGCTTTGTCTGGAATTTCTGGCTCTTTCTAGAACTTCCAGACATCTCAAGGTAACACAACACATGGTATGAGATCTGACTTCCTGAGATCCTGCCAAATGCTCCTATGATCTGGAAGTGAATGTGAGAGATCTGGTCTGGGTAACTCACTGCAGAGCAAACTTTGAGCAAGGGGAGACAGGTCACAGATGAAACAGCCAGGTGAATTCACTCTCCCTCCTTTCTTCCTTCTGATATACTGTTCTGAAGGGCATTTCCTGTATGACTGTCAGAGGCTATCCTGAGGGGTTGAGTAGATGTACTTTGGGTCTTTTGGTGGTTTGTCAAGAACAAATGGACAATATAGTAAGTCATCACCTGGCATTTCTTCTGATGCCTCAGTTCTCTTTTCCTTTTGTTGCTCTGAAATTGTATATCCCCCAAAAAGCACTGATATTTTACCCTTTCCTGAGGCTTTGTTTCTAGGGATCTCAAACAACAACACCCCTCTTTCATAATGAGTTATCAGTAACAGTTTTCTCACTAAGTCTCACTCACTCATTCATGTCTTCATTTATTCATTCCATCACAAAACCCATTAGTTATGTTATTTAAATCACTGTGATACGTACAGTAAGAGATACAAAGGTGACTAAAATATGTTCCCTTGCTTTATGGAGATTACAATTCAATAAATAATGGGGATTCCACATGTATCTAAATTCAAATTTAAAAGCAATAAATGCCTTAAGGGGAAATACAGATGAAAGTCAGAGTTTAAAGGGAGAAATTTTAGCTGAGAGTTCACACAAATCAAATACTCTGCTGGCGGCATTTGGTTCAGGTTAATGTGTAATTTTTGTTTGAGTCAATATATAGATAAACAAGTTGATAACATAATTTTCCTTTAAGCTCTTCTGCCTCACTGAAATAATTGACAATGTCAGAAAGTCTGAGAATCCAAAAGTGCTGTTGTTGCTTATACTGGGATCAAAACAATTATAGTTTATATATTTAAGGAAATAGCTTTTGGTATTCTCTTACATGAGCATACAATTGTTATAGAAAATATAAATAAGCAAAAAATAACACAAATTTATTTGTAGTTTTTAAACAACTGTATAATATTTAATGTAGAATTTTGTCAATTTAGTATTTTCTGTATATATTTTATGTCAATAATGCTATAGTAGCTTTTACATGGTTGCATAGTATAAATGTTTAATCATTTCATTGTAGAATTGTATCACTGTTTATTATCCAGAGCTTTCTCATGGTCATGTACTTTGCCTCAATTTTTTTTAAAAAGATTTTATATTATGTTACAGTAAGCATTTAAGTTAGTAAACTCTTTCTGCATAATCTTTATTTCCTTACCATACAGTCATAGAAGTTCAAAGCTAAGTTGAAGAACAAAAAGCATTGTCACAATTTTTCATAGTTATTGTTTAATTGGCAGCCACAATATTATCTTAACATATAAAATTATCAGCACTATTATAATATATAAAATACCACTACTGTTCTGGCATAGAAAATGGATTTTATTATTTAAAATATATGTCTGTTTGGGAGAAATTAATCTTATTAGTCTTATTAATTAGTCTTATCAGTAAACCAGAGATAACAATAATTACTTCATAGTATTTTTTTCAAGAGCAAATAACCTAAGTGAAAATGTGAACTTTAATCTGGTTAAAAAATAAATGGAACAGTAAAAATAGAAAAGATTACATGACAGGAAAAAAATTAAATCCAGATAAAAGAAAGGGTTAAAAACTTCTGAGAGAATAGTTTTAAAACTCTAAGACATTTTATTTAAATATTTGGAAGAAATGAGGGACTCCCAAGCAAAATATAAATTATAAAATTAACATGAAAGAAGTAGAAATCTAAAATGAAAGAATTACCATGGATGAAGTTACCATGAATGACAATCTTTCCTTAAAAAAAGCAATTGGATCAGAAGAATTTGCCAAAAAGTTTTGGTCTCCTTTAAATAGGAGATGCCATTCATATTTGAAAATAGAAACAAATGGAAAATTTCCAAGAATACTTTTAAAAATCAGAATATTTTGGTAATACAATCTGCTAAGTATCTCACATAATGTGAAATCCGTACAACAACCTTACGTATGTACATAGATGACATTTTTTAAAATGTTAGACAATACATCCATATGTTAATAAGAATAATATACCATGGCAATGTGGGTTTATTTCAGGAAACATGATTCAACATCAGGAAATCTATCTTTATTATTTATTATAATAGCCAAATGAAGGAAAAAATAATGATATGAATAAATGCTGAAAAGATATTCTATAAAATTCAGCAGTTATTTCTAATAACACTGTAGGTAAAATATAAATGTAAGAAGTTACTTAATATTACCATTTGTATTTATCAAGTTCCAATTAAGTTATCAATTTTTATTTATAGCATGCATTGTCACAACAAAGAAACATTGCATTCATTCCAACAATACAACAAAAATACTGTGAAGAGATGCCTGTTTTCAACCTGCCATTTAAAGCACCTGCGAATGCAATGAGTCAAACATGTAAAAGCCACTACAAACATCTGCAAAGGCATATGCTATTCACTTTTTGTTAATTTTGGGATTGTATGTCCACAACACCAGGAAAAGGTCTAGTAGTGTACTGGTAGAATTATTAAAAATGTATAAGGGAACTAGAATTGGATATGAGTTAAATATTTGTAAAAAAATCTATTGATGAAAGTAAACAAAATTATACAACTTTTATAAATGAATTAAGGACCATAATGTAAAGGACCATTTATGTAAAATTCCTTTATATAAAGGAATTATATAAAGGGACTTTATGTAAAGAAACTATAAGATTTTCATTGAAGAAACAAACAGCACATGGACTAATAGAAACATACACCACCTTCTTGGTGTATGAACTGTAGTGAAAGAATACTTGTTGAAAACTGGTTAAGCAAGTACACTAGTGCTGCTCTAATCAAATCAATAGAAGTAGGAGATGGAAATCAGAAATATATCACAGTGTATATCACTCATTATAATTTTAATTTTCATGTTCCCTTTGAGTTTGTGTATTTTTTCATAAGCATTGAAATTTAGATTTGCTCCTCTGTGAATTGCCTTTTCAAAGTTGAGTTTTAATTATCTTCTTGTTGAATTTCAAGAGTTATTTATGTTATAATTTCATTGCTTTTCTATTGACTTTCTTGCCAATATTTTTTCAAATCTATTACAAAGTTATAATAAAATACAACTTTATACTAGTTACACCGGCAAAAATTAGAATTTCAATACTTACTACTGGCAGGATGTCAACAAATAGTACATACTTATGTATTTCTTACATAAAGGTAAATTACTTTAATTTATTAAAAAGTAAATTGGGAACATCTAATAAAGTCATAGATAAATACATCCTTTAACTAGAAATTTTCCTCTTTGGAATCAATCTCATGAGATAAATATCGGTGAGAATTAGAAATACAAGTATATATAACATCTAATGTCAAAATAGAAAACTAAAAAGATAATACTGGAAGCATAATGAGCCTTTCAATGGGTCATTTTCAGACTAAATTATGGAACACACTGTGGAATATCTCACAGTCTTTGGAAGCAAGGAATTGGAATTCTCCCAGTTCACCCAGAGAAGCTTCCATGAGGTATTACTGGTTTTTAAAGCAAACTGGAGAAATATGTGAGTGCTTACATTATTTATTTTTATAAAGCATAAACAGTGGTAATAAAACTTCTTATATATGTAAATCTACATATTGTTGCATAATAACATGATCCTGAAAGAAAATATTGAAATGTATAAACCACATTGTCATGGCTTTTGGAAGGAGGGAGGAAACAAACAACCAAGGAACAAATAATACTGACACAAAACCATGTAAAATGTCTACATGTAGGTGCTTATGTAAACCTATAGGTATGTGTGTATATATAAACATTAAAATCAACTAGGGGTGAAAAGCTTTTCTGGAAGGTTCCAAGCCCTTATCCAAAAAAGCCTAGCTCTTTATAGTTGTTCACTAAATATTAGATCCCTCATATTACTTTTCTGATTTGTTCTACTTGCTTGCCCAGACTAAATTTTCACTAAACTAATACAAATAATGTAGGCAGGATTGACATACTATGACCTGCTGGCAAAATCCAAACCACAATCTATTTTCCATTTTGAACTTTTTCTCAAGACCCAGCAACAAATACTGGTTTTCATTTTTAAATGACTAGATTTCATTGGTCATAAATACCTACACATAACTTTGATTTTGTAATTGGTACATAAGACATAAAACATGTATTATCCGTCCCCTTCAGAAAAAGTTTCCTGATAATAGAGATCAAGGACCAAGGCAAGGTGTTTCCAGTGAGTAAGGTATATTGTCAATGATGGGTAAAGGTTTATCGTAAGTTGTGACAATCCAAATATAAATTACAAATTGCTTTTAAAAATTGACCTATGAAAGATTGAACTTTAATTGGCCAATAACCATGAAAGTAATTTAATGCTGTCTTAGAAATGATTATTTATCTTCATAAAATTTTTGAATTAATGCAAGTTTTGAGCAACTTCAACCACAACCTCAAGAAACACATTTCCCTTGCTATTTTAATCATTCCAGAGAATACAAATAATGAAAAAGTTACTATGACACTAACATCACTTTAATGCTAAAAATTGACAAAAACTGCATGCAAAAGATGAATATTGAAAACCTCTATAAATGTTAATATTACAATCTCAAATCAACTCCATGTAGTATTTACAATTATGTGAAATTTAAGTAGAATTTATCCCACTAATGTAAATATGGTTCAAAATGAAGAAATACATCATTATAACTTATCACAGTAATATTCAATGGAGATAAATGACAAGAAAATGGTGCCTAAAGGACATCTGATGATATTTAAAATCCTTTTTGAATTAAAAGATCTTTGTTAACTAGACATAAAAAGATACTATGGTAACATTAAAAATGATGCCTGCCCAAACCTACAATATTATTTAAAGAACAAACATTAGTGATGTCTTCTTTCAAGTCAGAACTAGTGATGGATATGTACTGTTACCACTTTGATTCCTAACAGAACGGCATCACATCATCTTAGCATCATTTGTTGTAGCAGTTGTTCTAGAAACATTTTATTTTGTCTCCCAGCTCACCTAGTTTGTAATAATTTTTCTGAGAATTGTTTCCCTTCTCTCCCACATCTACAGGACCTAGAGCTGCATCTTTGTGGTAGATGTACTCCAAGGGACCCTCCAATAAGTCACACATATTTAGGATTTCTTGAGTTATGGTTGTACCAGTGCCTTGCTTCTAACTGATAGAATATGGCAAACAGACAGGACATCACCCCCTTGGTTAAATTATATCATATGGCAAAATAACTGAGATGCCACTCCCTTGGTTATGTTTTATTATATAAGACTCTACCTTAGCTAGAGAGAGACAGATTCTTCTGCTGGCCTTAAAGAAGTAAACATACACATCGTGAACTCCCTCCCTATGGAGAGGACCACATGGCAAGAAACTGAAGTTGGTCTCTAGGACCTGAGGGCACTTCAGCTGACAGCCAGTAAGACCTGGGACCTGCAGTCACATAGCCTCAAGGAAATGAATAGTGAGGTTGGAAGCAGAGTCTTTTTTCCTTGAGTCTTTAGATAGAATGCATGCAGCCCAGGAAAAAACCTTGATTCCAACCTTATGAAGACCCAGTTAAGCTGTGCTTCAAATCTCAACTCACAGAAACTATTAGGTAATAAATATGTATTATTTTACACCCTTTAAATTTGGAGGAATTGGTTGTGCAGCATAGAAATAGAAACAGTCCCCAATATTTTTGTATATTATGTGGTAAGATACTAGAATTAAATAATGTCAGTGTCCTTTTCCAGAGAATTTGGAAGTTGGACTATGATTTTTCAGTTTCAGTCTGGTCTTGTGTTTTGACCAGAAGAGATTTAACAAACAAGAGCTGTGAACAGGTGATCTTTTAGAGCAGCAGTTTTCAATCATTTTCATCTCATGGCACACATAAACTGATTACTAAAATTCTGTGCCACACCAATAATATAGTTTTGTTAATCTGACAAAAAATATGTACAATTTGATTCATTCACACTTGATGGCTATTGTCATATTGTTTTTCTGTTTTGTTTTGTCTTGCTTTGGTCAATCTAAGGGAAAAGCTGTCAGTGCTTTAGACTAAATAGTTGGGTATTGCATGTTTTAAAAATTCTTGCAGCACAGTGGGTGGAAATTGCTGTCCAGAGTGTGGGCTGAACAGTGAAAAGCTATTCTACAGAGAGACAATCAAAGAGTAGACACACAGAAGAGAAGTAAGAGTAGAAGAGGAATCTTTCATTGTTTTTATTTAGCATTCTATTTTCTGATTTTAATTCATCTAATGTGGGCTAGTTGCATTTGAATACTTGACTTGGCTGCTATGTTGTATCCTCGCATCTTTGTAATAAGTCTCCCTCTTTTTAATAAAGTTGTTTTAAGTTAGTATCTGCTACATGGAATCAAAGTGTCCAAACAATTCAAGTAATACACAAAATAAGGAAGTTTGAACTACTCTTGGTAAACAGTGGTAGTATATGGCAATACTACCTCCTAAAATGTCTTTTAAAAAAAAAACTATTTTTAGCTCTATAGGTTGAGTTTATGTTTAGATACTTTGTAAAAATAGCCTGCTTGTCTCCAGGCTAAATAATTCAAATTCGCAATTCCCATAATGAGCTATAATTTTTAAGTGTCCAAAGTGGGGTACTTAAAACAAGTATTTCATGGCTTTAAGACAAAATATTTAGTCCAGTATAATGTTTACTTGGAATAAAGTTAAAATTCAGGAATAAAGAGGCAAGAGTAAATACTAAGTGTCTCCCATAATCTTACTTTTAAATTTGACTAAAGTAAATTGGCAAAAAGTAGTGCCTCATAGATTAGTTGTCAGTGAAGACTTAAAATCCATGAATAATGACATAGGAAATTATATTCACATTATAAGATGATATTAGCAAGGTCACTTCAGAGAAAAAATGACATTGATTTTACATATGATTCTAAATTAGAAGGTAATATAAGCAGCCACCATGAGTCAGAAAACAAACAGCACCAGACGGGTGCCGTGAGTTTACATCTGTGACAAGAAAGCACATAACGCAAGGAGATACACACCGAGGAGGAGGTTGTTTGTGGTAATGTTTTTGAAATAAGATCTTTATGACAAACAACCCTGATGACATAAGACAGAGAAAATCTAAGAGAATAACTATCACCAACTTCCTTATTTTTGTTTTTTAACTTTATTTAAAGATCTTCCCACATTCTATAGTCCTCCCCCTAAAAATACTGTTTTCTTATATTGTGATATTCCAAATACATTACCCATCAATCCTTAAAGTACATTATTTAATTCTAATTCCTATACAGCATGAAGGGAAAAGTTAAAGGGTTTTCTAAATAATTGAATAATTTTCATTCAGCCATTACACATGCATTTATTAAAGACCAAATGTCAAGTCTTATACTAAAGAGACTCACTTTGTCACAATAGCATAAAGTCATTTTTCATTTTAACTTTTGTCCCCATAATATTTGTACATAGTTTAAAAAGTCTAACAAGGAACAACACTACTTATTAGTACTACCAAGACTTACACTTAAAAGAAGGTCCAGTCCTTCCCATCGCCCCCATAATCACTTCCAATAGTATGTGTGACTTTATCTTCAAGTATCTCCTTAATAGCATGCATATTCTTCTATTTCTTTTTTTATTGTACTATCTTCTAACTTCCTGCTATGGAGAAAAAATTATGACTATTACTACCTGTACCCTAATTCCGTCTTTCCCTCCCAATACACCACCGTCTTCATTCCTCATCCTTACAACTCTATTTTCCTAACATTCAATGTGGTAGGAGAGGAACTCCCTTTTTTTCTTTATTTTACTGTTGACACTATTATGGATGTCCCCATTTATGCCCCCTCTGCCCACCTTCACCCGGTCCCTCCCCCCCTTCCCTCCGGCTGTCACACTATTGTCTGTGTCTGTGGGTTGGGCATATATGTTCTTTAGCTAATCCCTCTACCTTCTTTCGTCCAGTCTCCCCACTCCCCTCTGACAGCTGTCAGTCTGTTCCATGTTTCTGTGCCTCTGTTTCTGTTTTGTTTGTCAGTTTATTTTATTCATTAGATCCCACTTATAAGTGAAATAATATGGCACTTGTCTTTCTCTGACTGGCTTATTTCACATAGCATAATACTCTCCAGATCCATCCATGCTGTTGCAAAAGGTAAGATTTCCTCTTTTTTTTTATGGCTACTTAGTGTTCCATTGCATTAATGTGCCACAGATTTTTGACCCACTCATCTACTGATGGCCACTTGGATTGCTGCCACATTAAGACTGCTTTGAACATAGGGGTGCATATATTCTTTCAAATTAGTGTTTGGGGTTTCTTAAGATAGATTCCCAGAAGTGGGATCACTGGGACAAAAGGCAGTTGCATTTAAAACACCGTGGAAACTCCATGCTGTTTTCTGCAGTGACTGAACCAGTCTGCATTTCACCAACATTTAAAAAAAAAATTGTCCTGGACTGAAGGCATAGTCCAGGCATGCTTGTGTGCATGATGCAGGAAGTGAAGGGGCAGAGAGACCAGGTAGGTAAGCCTGCGCAGAACGTGGGGTGTGCAAGTTCTGGAGAGTGGCAACCAGCACCCCTTCCCCTGTATGGCTCTCAAAGCTGGTCCCCCAGTGCTTGGGGACCTGAACAGGGTACCAAAGTATCCTTAGTCTCTGTTCCCTGACACAGCTTCCAGTACCTTTGGGCTTCAGTTTCCCAGTCATATACAGTGGGGAGCCAGGACGTGTGATCCACAGGCAGGGTTCTGTAACTCCCAAGTCCTGTACCTCCACCCTCTTCCTGAAAGTGGTGGTTTAAAGTTTCCTATGTGCCTGGCTATGTGGCTTCATGTGGCACCTCTAGAGTGAGAAGGTGGCTGCAAGTTTGGAGGGTGGATTGTGACCAGCCTAGTGGGGTAGGGGTGGAGTGGTGGCCAGTGAAGGAGGGTGCCAAGAGAAGGGGACTATGGCCCCATAACTCAGCTGGAGGTCAGGCCCTCAGCAGCTCTTCATGTACTGAGTTGAACAGCTTTGGGATTTGAACATCTGGTATAATCATTTCTTCATTCATTTTTTGAGCAACTGTTAATCTGGCACTCTGGCTGCTGGTGATAAAGTGGTGAGCATGGACCCCAGCCCTCCTAGAATTTACAACCTAAATCTAGTAGGAGAGATAGACATACAATAAATCAAGGAATCAAAAAGTAACTGTACTTAATTATATTTTAAGTACCAAAATGAGAGGCATAGAATACTAAGAGAGCGATGGCAGATTGCCCTTGTCAGGGGTATCCAGGATTGTTTTCCTGGGAAAGTGGATGTTGATTTGAGATCTGAGAGAAGGGAGGTGGATATTCCAGACAGAGGTGCAAATGTCCTATGGTGGGAGGGGACTTGTTGCTGACATATTGGCCTTGGGCAAGTCCACTGTGGCTGAAATGTGAAGTATTTCACAGGGGTGATATAGGTCTCTTGGTGGGG
Source organism: Anoura caudifer (assembly GCA_004027475.1). Taxonomy (NCBI): domain Eukaryota; kingdom Metazoa; phylum Chordata; class Mammalia; order Chiroptera; family Phyllostomidae; genus Anoura; species Anoura caudifer. Next base: position 46,352 of record PVKU01005782.1, read on the forward strand.
AGGTGGGACTGGTTGGACTGCTATTGTAGGCAGTTTGGTCTTAATCTGCAGAGTAACAGTAAGCCTGTGGGAGGGTTTTAAGCTGGTAAAATGATTACTTAATACCCTGTTGGCTACAGTGGAAGCTCTGGTCCTGATGCTTGCTCTCAAGACCTCCTACAGAGACTAAAGAGTGACAGGCCCTAAGTATTATCTATGCTTTTTCCAACCCTCTCCAGAGCTCCATTTCCCTTCTTACTCTGTTTATATCACTTAACAGCTAAGGAGGACAAAAGATAGTACCTGTCTTCATTGGGGCATTTGCCTAAAAAAAAAAAAAATATCCTGCTCCCGGAATGTACATTCTAACGGGGGCAGACAGGTGACAAATACAAAAAGTTAATTACATAGTGTGTTGGGTGATGGTAGGTTCTAGCTATACAAATAAGACAGGTAAGGGAGATAGGAATGTCTAGTTACAAACAGGGTGGTCAGGAAGCTCCACCGAGAAGGTGACGTTTGGCAGAGACCTGAAAGAAGGGAGTGAGCTGTGTAGTTAGCAGTAGAGACAAAGAGAAGAGAGAGAAGAGAAGAGAAGAGAAGAGAAGAGAAGAGAAGAGAAGAGAAGAGAAGAGAAGAGAAGAGAAGAGAAGAGAAGAGAAAAAAAGGATAAGAAAAGAAGAGAAGACAAAAGAAAAGGATTGTCCCTTAGTGACCACAGGCACTGGCTTGTGATTCAGCAGCATGTGGTTTAATGAATGAAAACTGGCTCTTGTGGGGAGGGAGGAAGGCGTAATTGGTAGCCTTTAGTTATTTCCACAGAGGAAAGAATCCCACCCAAACCAATTTCAAGGTAGCAATGTGAAGTCAACGAACATGAAGTAAGGGAGAGATGTGCACGGATAGCTCAAGCCAGCTCTATCACAGATAATTTCCCTGGAAAAGGCCATCTGGATCCCACTCTTAGGCCCTCGTGGCAGTGGGTGTAAAGCTTCTAAAGAAGTTAGCCAGACTTTGTATTAGAAATCCATGATTCCCTGTCTCTTCACAGAAGTGGGAAAGTGGAGCTTCAGGCGGTTCTTGGAGTATGTCCATTGTATCTGTATAGCAGAAATATTAACTATTATGCACCACTGTCTACCAAGCTGTGGTGATTAAGAATATGAAAGAATATAAAATTATTTCTGAAGTTAATCATATTCAATGTTTAGTGTACATAAAAGAGTCTTATTCTGCAGCTCTGCAATGGAGCACAGGAATCTGTGCTTTAATCACCTCTCCTAATAACACTGATCCCTCTGAGCCATAGAGGAATGCACTTGAGAACCACCAGATTTCTAAGTGCAGCTCCATTTGTGACCAGCATCACTCCGCCAGGTACGGTGCTAGGCTCCTGAAACCTGGAAGTGAATTAAGAAGCATGGCATGTTGCCAAGAGCTTAACCTCTGCCTTGATGCTTGCCTGGATTTTGTTCTGTGCGCTACCATCTGTGATCCATGTGACCTTGGGCAGTACCTATGTGTTATTTGAGCCTCTGTTTCTAATGTAGAAGGTATTACATGTCCCTTCAAGCAAATGAGATAAAAATGGAAAATGCTTAGTGTTGTATCCTGGACATCAAAGAAAACAAATGTTAATTTCTTTTTATACAAGGAACTATCAAACTATTTAAGGATGTAGTTAAGTAAACCAACTATTAAAATTTAGTCTGCAGCCATGAATGGACTATACATAGTTAAAACATAGAGAAAGTCCACCTGACTCAGTCAGAGTAGGTCAAGTGAGGTTTAATGACAGGGTTTGTTTGAACTAAGTGTTTTGATGTAAGTTTGGGGAATAAAGTTGAGGAAAGACAAAATATAATGAAATCAAATGTAGGAATTTGTGTAAAAGGATAAAGTGTTCAGGAATCAGTGAATGGTTTGCTCTGCCTAGAGAATTGTAGTTCATTTGGTAGTGTTTGGGGAAGTTGAGAAATACATATCAATATTTTTCAGAATATGAAGATATTTAAAAGAACAAAGCATTTAACTTTATCTTCAAAATAGAAGGAAACTATTAAAAGACTTTAAGCAGCAAGGTGTAATATAAAGATTTGGGTGGCTTTGGTTCAGTAGCTCAGTTGGTTAGAGTGCTGTCCTGATACGCCAAGTTTGGGGGTTTGATCCCTGTTCAAGGCACGTACAGGAATCACCCAGCGAATGCATCACTAAGTGAAATGACAAATTGTTCATTCTCTCTTTCTTGAAAAAACTAACAAACAAACAAACAAATAAATAAATAACAAAAGATGTATGCAAGATCCTTCTAGCTTCAGAGAGAGTCAAGACCAGGGCACAGTGAAGCTTTAACACACCAAGAAAGCAATTGTTAAGCCTAGACTAGGTAGGGAAGTGACATTTAGTATATGGTGGAGGGATAGAGTACATTCAACTGTATGCTGAAACAAACTCCCACTGGCTCAGGAGAACCCATTGTTAAATTTTCAAGAATTTTGCAAACTGGTCATTGAACATCACTTCTAATAAAAACTAAATGATATAAATTACATAAGCTTGCATACACTATATTACAAAAGAAACTAACAAATACTAAAAACATCACTTTCTTATTTTATTACATGTTACTATTTCCTATGCTCTTGAGACTACTTACATCTATATCCACATGGCTGAAATACTATGTAATTGTATGCACTGTTCATCTCTTTCCAACATTGTATTCAGCAGGTGTCACATTGGTAGCTTCGAATCAGCCATGGTGGAAGTATTTATGCTACGGAAATCTGAAAACACTATAAATTAGGCTTAATGCTTTGTTTTGTTATTTTCTAGACTTCAGAAAATGGTGGGGAAAAGTGAACAATGCAGTTTAAATATAAAAGTATGTCATTCAGTACTATTACATTCTAAATAGTGCAAAAATGAAATATTCTACAGTAGTCAAAAACTATCATCTACTTTAGCAAAGATGTCACTCACAGAATTTTGTAGTGAGTTAAGTTACCACATACATCTTAACTACTTCACTTTTGTCTTAATCATTTATACAAATGAACCAACATTTCTGTAGGAACTATAATTACTTACTCATTTTCTTCAATTGTAGCCACAGATTGGCTCTGCATGGAACACTTCAGCAAAAATCAGCTAAAGCATCTGTGGGATATGATTGGCCATATGGAATTTCAATAGAGTATTACATATTTTATGATATTTGTAAATTATGACACATCCTCTATAGCAGTAAAGTGGATAATAAACATATATATAAATATATACACTTTTTTCATTGATGTCATTATTAAATATTTAACAGCACATCCTTGGAATGGGAAAGTGCTGACAGGATTATATGAGGTTCTAGAGGAGGTAGAGAAAAGAGAGAAATTTTAGGATTGAGTACCAGAGAATATGATGCTGTCATTCACTGAGATCAGAAACACATTGGGAGGGCCAGGAAAAGATTCAATTTGATATTTTCCAAATTAAATCCTTGCCTGTAAAGCTCCACTGGTTTCATGGTGTACAAACCTGAGTGCTCTATGGCTTAATGATTCTTAATTCCAGATTCTGAGTTTCGGGGTGTTGCCTAGCATCCAAAGCTCCTGCCAGAGGACCTTGGCAGTGAAGGGAGTTATTGGGAGTACTGGGCTCTATGACCCTTTAATCTCTACATCCTGAGAAATTGTACCTTGCTACCTCCTCACTATTCCATGTTATATATTCTAAAATTTAAAAATAATCAGGAATAGTTCTGTATAGTAAGCATGAATAAGCTTCTTGGACTTACAGATCTTTGTGGTCTTCACAGGCAAATTGAACTAGATAGACCAAGAACTTTGTATCTTCAAAATAGTGTTTTTTTCTATGGTCTATTAATGTATTTAGAATAAATATTATCATTAGTGGAAAACTACAATTCCACTAAAAGAGTGGAGAAAGAAAAAGAAAACATGAACTATTAGTTCCTTTGATCAAAAACATGTTATTATTCTGTCCTACCTCTGCTTGTGTTTTGCTAACTCATATTGCCCTTATCCTTTTATTATTGCATAGATGGACTGCCATATTCTTTTTACTTCTTTGGTTTTTTTATGGGCATGTTTTGTTGCCAGCTTTATTCTTCTACTGAATAATATACATCTTAATAAAACCTTTTTGGCTGAACTATTAGAGAGACTATGAGGTGTTTTTTCCAAACGGTTTGTCTAAGCCTATGTCTGAATTGGTGAAATCCTCAAATTCATTAAATGTCTTACTGTTAATAATTGTATTTGTCTTTATTTTGACTAGAGAGTGCAAACTTTCAATGTTGCTCTGCTCATATACCCGTTTAGGGGTGTGTGTGTGTGTGTGTGTGTGTATTACTTATAAATAATTTTGACTTAATTTTATTTAATTATTTGGATAGCCAATAAAAGTGTGACATTTCTAGGACAGAGATAGGGTATAATAAGAGTAGGGAATTTCCTTTGTATGGAATATTCTGGGAAAACAGGTGCATGGTATGTAAAACAATATCCTTGGAGAATAAGATTCTAATGTACTCACTGGTTCAAGTTCAAAGATTTGTTTCTTTAGATCAAAGCACTTTAGTCTCTTAGAAGGCACTTCTGTTGCCAGCTGCTTATAATTTTTAGTCACAAAGATTGTAGGGAAAAGCTATTCTTTGAATGCAATAGAGTTCTCTTCTAGATAACAAATGCACTAGGACTTTGTCTCTTCTATTTTACATTAAATGTTTAGTCTGTATCACTTTAGCCTTTTGGCTAAACTCCACAGGAATTGGTACATGGGGTCATATTAATTGTTCATTTAATCTATTAGCCCTCTCTGGCAGAGCTCAATTCTGCTGTTTCAGGGGCAGACAAAACATAGACTATAATGCATCTAACCAATTGAAGATTACAAGATTACATTAGTTGGGAGAGAAATAGTGTATTGAAAACTTTGATGAGCCACCAAAAGAGACTGATTTATTTTACTGGCATTTAAATGCATGCATGCACATATCATAGCAACTTTGAGTATCTGCATATAAGTTAAAAGTAGCACGAACATATAATTTTCTCAAGGAATGAAACCCACAAAATAAATCCTTATTTCTATTATTGATATATTTAAACAAATTATAAGTAATACAAGACTAGTAACATTTATATTATGGTCCTACCCTAACCATGCCTTATGTTAGTCAAGAAACTTCTGATTCAAAGTGTAATTGATATGTCAGAAATGTCAACATTACCTGGAAATTCATTACAGTGAAGATTAGACATGAAAGCATGGCATGATTATCTGAGTCTATTAGCATTTTAGTAGTCTAAGGACATTTTCCCCATGTCAATATTCATTTATAACCCATCTCTAAGAATTCCCATTGGAAATGGTGTTTCAGGATCCTTAGGATATAATCCCAACAGTGGTATTGCTGGGTCAAAAGGAGGAAGGAGGTCTGGGGGTGAAAATGGAGACAATTATACTAGAACAACAACATATATATATATGGGCCAAATGTAATTTCAAATAACTTTAACAGTTATTTGACACCCCTGATCTAGATAAACCAAAATAAAATTTAAGCAAGCCCAATCTTCTCATTTCATTTTGATCGGATACTGTCCTTCAGGATGGAAACAGTTGCTGCACTTTAGTTTATCTGAGTAGATACTGGGGTTACTCATCCATCCGTCAACAAGCATTTAGTTGTGGTGGGGTTACTACTGATTTGACCACAAATGACATCATAAATGGGTAGATTAGAGCTCAGCTGCTCCCGTAACCTTGGTTTTGGAAGAGCCAGAGAACTATTACAAACATGTAACAAGTCAGAGGAAAAGGGGGGAGTACTACTCAGTCCTTGGGTATATCATAACCAAGTAACAGATCACCACCCATATAACAGATACTGGGAGACCAAATATCTGTCATCCTGAATTACTAACAAAACAAGATTTTCTTCTAATATTAAACTGAGGAGTAAGCTAAGTATCCTTACTACTGGGGGATGCACTAGTGAAAGATATATCTCTATGTAAAAAACCTTTTAAGGAAAACATCATATATGTATTGGAAAATTTGGAATATTATGGATTTATCCTCCACTCAATTTAGACAATATAGTCAGTTATAATAATTCTTCAATAACATTTTCTTCATTTTATGCCATAATAACCAAGAGTGCTTTTTTGATTTCTTTAAATAAACATATCCATTGACTATTTTTGTTGTTTCTTTGGCAAATCATTTAGTTGTATACTTTGTAAGTGACTGTCACTCTGAGTATCATTTCTTAAAGTCTATGTAAAACAAAACAGCCTGGCTGATTAGGATGGTTAAATAGCCTTTTGTTTTTTGCTTATGTATTACCAAAATTTCCTTCCCTGCAGCTAAGGACATAAACATCATATAAACTACGTTGATTGATTTGGCATTGCATTGTTTTGCTGATGAGGCCAAAGCATATTCATAGATGTCCTTTGATGGTCAGGTGTAGTTTACAAATATATGGGTAATGTGATATGGAGACAGTCAGTTGGATATCTGAATGCTTTACTTTCCCTGCAGATGTTCTGACTTTTTTGTAGACAAGATTTTGTTTGTATGTTTGTTTTCCTTTTCTAATACTGTGATAAATTACTAGCAATGCAGTAACAAACTTCTGTGCTGTTGTGAAAGTAATGATTGTGTTGAAATCATTTTCTTTTTAAGATGAACCAGTAAGTAGGCACAATTCCATTTCAGCTTTCGTCTTAAAAGAAAAACAATATGTAACATAGCTTTTGTGACTCTGATTCTAAACATGTGTTTGAAAATGGCAATAAATGATCAACCTAATATTTAGGTATTTTACTAAACATTTCAAGATATCTTGATAATTGATTAGATTCTTTAGTTTATATTTAAACATTTACTGTCATGTGTACATTATTTATGGACCTGAAGAGGAGGTGCTATTACAGTAACTTAGAATATTTGTTTTTATTAATTATCAACTTAATGAGTACATGTTTTAACACATATGGGATTCCAAGAATGATTTTCTTGCCATTCCAATCTTTTTTTATTTTGCTCTTCAAGTCACATACATAAATTATAGAAATGTTGAGCATCCCCTCAAACCTTCTTTAGGAAAGGACATGTGCAGTTTTAATTTTTGTAGGAGATTTCTTAGGGCAAATGTCCAAAAATGTCTATTTATTTTTATTATCTGAACAGCCTCTTTATTTTTATTTGGTGTATATTTTTGTTTTTATTTTGATGTTAAAACTCTAACACACCAGCTCTTAATATTTTATATCTAAAGTCATTATTGAAAAAGAGAATCATAGCTTACATTTCATGAATTGAGCTCTCAACAGATTCAGCTATGCATAAAACAGCTTTTATACTGAGCACTTCCTGGGTTCTAATAGATTTAGTCATAAGAAAAATATTGAAGCATATACATTAAAATTTGAGAAGAGTAGACATGAGGTGTTTAGAGTATGAGAGGATGATCAGCCTAAGACACATTTAAAACTTGCATTATGGAGTCTCCTGGAAATGTAAGAAAATAGATGTGATGTGTGTGTTCCGGTTCAGGGTTCAAGTATACCAGCTCACGTTAAGAAAGACACTGAAACTAAAGAAAGAGCTTGGATGTCTGTGTATAACTGTGTGAACAGAACTTTAAATGAGTATTTCCCCAAAGCCCTCTGTTATTACCACAAGATAGAAGAAGTCTTTTGCACTCAATGCCACTTGCTCTCTTCATTTTGGTTGACCCATGAATTAATGACAAATGTGCCTCGAATGTTCACATGATGACAAGGGAATCATTTATTTTGTAAGTGCACTAGAAATGTGCTGAAGCATGCACCATTTAAACTTGCCAACCAGCCATTCTGTCCTGCTGATTCAGTGGTATCAAGGACACTGCATCCAACCCTCACATTTTGCTTGGCTGCAGCCCTCTCTCTGAATAGGGTCTATGGAGCATGGATCTTGGTCTTATGAAACAAATCTTTCCTCTTTAAATGTCAGTGTCTCATTAGACCTTTGCATTGGTTCATTTTAGTGTTGTTTCCCTTGCTCTCTAGTGAAACGAAGTATTTAACAACCTCTGCAGTCTTAATAGTTAACAGTCTTAAAAGTACAAGCTTTTAATTTGACTCTAGGTAGACCGTGACTTTGGAATAAAGACTGCACATGCATTTCTGTCATGGTAGGATTTAAAGATCACAATAAAACTTGATCAAGACTAGCTTATAGGAGAGTAATGGTAATTTCCATGTTTTATAACGCTGAGTTAGGAGGCTCCATCTAACCTCTAAAGGCCTTGGCTGAATTAATGCTCAATTGTTAAAGCATCTCTTGAGTGTGGATACATTTTGGTAATGTGCACTATAGGGATGTTACTCATATTGTTAGCAGAAGGTTTCTATCATTCAGTTTTCTGACTTTTAGGCAAAAACACAGTTTCAGTTTTATAAGATAATTTTATGACATATATTTAAATTGATGTGGGAAGATTTTCAGGGTCTATGTCAGACAGTACAAGTATATTACCCTGTCATTTTGTCATGTGGGAGAAGCAATTTGTTAAATACTATGTTGTGGATTTATTTATGCAGTATTTTGACAAAATTTAATTGTTTAATATTAAATCAGAAAAAACTTATTTTTGGCATCACACTAACAAATAGTGTTTTAGCCTGGTACTCACATTTCAATCAACTGTTTTGAAATGGTATAGAATTGTTTCCAACAATGACAACAAGTACAAAGGTCATACCAAATTTTAAAAATTCTTTGTTTTCCATTTGATAAAAATATCAAATGGAAGAGTTAAAAAATCCAACAAATATTTTTTCGTAAGTGTAAATGTAATAAAAGTTTTAACACTACTATTAATACTAACAGTGATGATGATGATGATGATGATGATGACAGTAACAACAACAATAATAAAAAAGAATCCCTTTATCTCACCACCTTTTCTAATACCCTCCTTTCTAGGCACTATCCTGGTTTTAACACTGAAAAGCCTGTGGTGGGACACCCTTAAGTTCAGGCAAACCAGGAAGACTGATCGCTCAAACAAAAATGCCTTTTAAGGTAGATAAATATCTAGAACTCTAATAGTACCTCAAAAGTTTTGTTATCTTTATATCACTATGGTTGAATTAGTTTTATTATCATTATAACCATGTAGTTACAATGACAGAGCCAGGTAGTATTATGATAATATTCCCTTTTTCATGTTACTATTTGGCCCTTTTGGAGGTAAAATTTTGCCTTTATTTTCACTTGCATGATTTGCTATCCACATAACCTTGTATTTGTTTCAAATACTATGTTATCCCATATGTACCCATTTTTAATGAGGATCTCTTTCCCATAATCTTTTTCTTCTTTTCAGAGTTGATCTACTTTGTGGTTTAACCCTTTACTTTCTGAAGCACATCATTCTTTCCTCAGGAAAATAGTGCAAGAAGGTATATCTATAAGTCATTTCATTTAAAAAAATAGAGAAATATTCTACCCTCCTCCTGAGTGGATATTTTGGTTTGGCATAACATTTAAGTTTGAAGTTTCTGCTTTCAGAATTTTGGAAACAATTGTTTTTTAGAATCTGCAGCTGCTATTAAGACATCTGAAGACATGATAATTATCCCACATATGCAACATTTTCCTCTCTGTTAAGAAGACTTTAAAATCTTCCCTTAACCTCTGATATTTAGAACTTTTATGACAGTTGGTCTTGTGGTAAGACTTTCTCATTGATTGTATCAGGCAACCTGTAGACCAGTGTACTTTGCTCCAGAACTTCTCTTGGGTAATTTCTTTCACTTAGTTCTCCATCAGTCACTGTTGTTGCTCATGTTCTGAGCAGTTAGCATATGCCTGCTCACTCAGTGTGCAGATGTTCATTTCACTTCCTTGTTTTAGACTATGTGCCCCATTTGCACCTTTCCTCACATGTGATGATTTTGAATCTTGTGCTTCTAGATAAATTTCTCTAGGACGATGCATAAAAATTCTGCCTGTAGACTTAGACATGTAATTGCTGACATTCTTCTCATTGGTTTGAGGAAGATATATATCTTTCCATATATTCAGTATAATGGATTTCAAATGATCTCTCATTTTTCATTCCTACTCTTTACATTTTGCCAGGTCTTGTGACTTTCTGGAATTTTTCAAGGAAAAATCATTCAATTTCCTTTCTCCTGAACTTATGCTGTATCTTCTTCATCATTATAAAATCAATGACTGCTATTTTATCTGCTTTCCATTTTTCACTTTTTTTGCAATCAGGTGCCACATTATGTCCCATCTCTGTTGATTTATGCAATTTTTATTCCTTTACTGTTCTTTTGTAATAGATTCTGGGAGAGGTAGAGAAAATCAAGTGACCAACTGACCATCTCTTGACAGAAATGAAGATCCCATTCACTAACAAATGGCCTCAGTAGTGGAAGTGGTACCAGAAGCAGCAATAGTTGATTTAGCAGAGAGAGTTGAGTCATTATATCAGTTATAAGTAAGAGAATCTACTAGCATTTTGCAGTTACTAGCCATGCCACAATGCCACATAATTTATAGTGTTTTTTACCTTAGACATTTTTAGAGACACTTGCTTTTACTTCACTTGATTCTTACAATAACTCTGTATGAAGAGATAGACATATGTCATTAATCATTGCATATATATCTCACTTTACAGAAATCTAAGGATCAGGGATGTTAAATAATTTATTCAACTTTGCTCAACTAGCATGTGCTGAAGAAAAGTTTAGTCAGTCCTTCTACCTTTTCCAGTGCTTATCACTAATAATGTCAATTTGCAGAAGAAGTCTGAAGTATTACTGTGAATCTTAAACATTTTTCAGACTCCTTGCAGGCTTGTGGTTTTTGCTGTTGCAATGGAATATAAACATTTCCTTTAAGAATTAATTATTTAGAAAATTATAGTAGCTCAGACACTTTATTTCTATTATAAATTCTGAAACAGAGGAAAAATTTGCTTATTAAGAGGTTTTACTATAAACCAGTTATCTCAAATAGTCCTTAGGTAAATATGACTAAAATCAAATGAAATAGCCCTTTTCTATTCCTTGATTTCAATTTACCTCGGCATCCATTTTCAGAAATACAGTATGTTCTTTGAGTCCTTATTCCTCACTTAGCCTTCTCCCTGAAGCCCCAAATTTCTAGTCCTATGGATTTAACTTCGTCGCTTCTATTGATTCCACTATAGCTTAGGTGCTCACTGAGACTTCTTTCTGGGCACTTGTCTGCAGGCCATGCAGTCAGCTGGTGCCAGCTTCCTGTCACTGAATCACAGCTCTGTCCGTGCCACTGCCTTCTTTACACTTGCTGGTCAGGGTCAGTATCGTATAGCATTTTTCTTTCATTTTTTTTTATATCTTTGTATAATTTTAAAACATCTTTCTGCATATTTCCATTCTTGAGCATCTGTGCCAGTTTGCTAAGTGCCTGTCTTCATTTTCTCTTCCCCGATACCTGATAATATCTCTTCATGTTAAATTAGTATCATTATTCGGGAGCAATCTCTAAGACTATCTCCCCTAAAAGGTTCTTTCTTACTAAATTTCATCAACTGTATATGTCTTTTTCTATCTTTGCAGTTTGTTTTTCTCCATACTACCAAAAAAATTCAATATATTCTCTAGTATATAATAGACTACCCTTGACAAGAAATTAGAAATAATTAAAATTATTTTCATGAAGTGTAAAGTAGATATTTTATTGTACTGTGTAAGTGAAGCATATGCTTTTAAAATAGTGGAGTCATAATAATGTTAGTAACTAGTCTTTTGTCCATATATATCAGTGCTTTAAGCTTCTTATTGCATTAGTTTGAGTCAACATGGAAGGAAGATTTTGAAGAAAAGAAGAATGACATGGAGAGGTAAGGTTAACATAGACGAGAAAGGCCTAAGAACAGAAACTGTGAGCTTTCAGATGAAATGTAGATAAGCCATAAGGAACCATGGTTAAATAACATTTGTCCACTCCTTTCTGGGTATAAAAGAACCTCAAAGGCGAGGATCCTATACTATATTTTTTCTTATTCTTTCCAAATGCACATAGTTTAAATTCTGGCCAAAATAAACCTGGTGTACCATGTTAATACAAGAAGAATTCTTATCTTTCTTGACTACTCTGATCACAATAATCTTAACTGTATAGTTAAATGCTATTTTTCCCAATCCTGTTATCCTTCAGAATAGGAGTCTCATCTTCACTTTGAATCCTCATGAAGTTAACCAAAGGATGTCTTGGAAAGGAATCCAAACTATGGAATGGAAGCTGTAAATTGTTTCCTGTATAGTCACTGCAAACATGGCTGTATAACATGAACAGTGAATGTTTTATAATGAGTTCACAGTATAAGTTTCCAACTTTTCCTCTATGTAAAACAAGTTAGCCAATGTGGTATAGAGAATTTTCTCTGTTCAGTTCTGGTACTTATTATTTTCTTTCAATTTCTGCTGAGTCCCTTGCATAGTTGTAAACTGTATTTGCCTCATGGAGTTTTATGCTACAATGCAACTCTTTTGCATCAACATCCCTGTGGTCATCTCTGTTCACCTTCTCAGACTTTTATTAGTTGTTTGGTGGAAAGAAATTTACTTCTCTCTAATGGGCATTACAAAATGCTTTCTATAAATTATTGCTTCAGAAATAGTTTTCTCATTTCATTCATGAGATGCTGTACCTTATTGTCCCTCTCTGTCTCCAAATTCTTTTGTTTTCTTTATATTCTTCCCAAGCTGTAATAAAGAAGAGAATAAAACTAAAAATAGGACTAACATATGATCCAGCAATCCCTTTGCTGAGTACATACCCAAAGGAAATGAAAACAGTACATTAAAGGCAAACCTGCACCCCCAAATTCATTGCGGCATTACACACAATAGCCAAGATATGGAAGCAACCTAAGCATCTATCAATGGATAAATGGATAAAGAAGCTGTGAGATGCGTGTGTATGTTTTTGAGCAGCCTCCATACTGTTTTTCATAGTGACTGTACCAGTTTACATTCCTCCCAGCAGTGGGAATATATATATGTATATATGTGTGTATGTATATGTATGCATGTGTATATACATGCATACATATATACACACATGCACACACATATGAATATACACATATATTTATCAATAAAATACAAAGAGAACAGTATTTTAATATTCTCCATTGAAGAAATGGGAGAATTGCTGACTAAGATCTGGCCTTAAAATGACACTCCCACAGGAAGATGACATTACATATGCAGCGTGACATCATTAAACAATTTGCTTTGATCAACAACTCAAAAGTGTACTTAAACTATCTCATACTCACTTCCATTCAACTTAGATACAAATAATAAATAGTAAGTTTGCTTTAAAAGTATTACAATGAATAAAGTTGGGGCTTTTGGCTAATAATAGCATTTACTAGAATGTGTCCTCCTTGTACACAATGGCTATTCTTTAAACATTTTTTTTGAATAAAAACGCAGGCATTATTTATGCTTAGCTCACTCAGCATTTGCCCTGTGATAACATATGCTTTATCTTTTTATTAGAATGGGATTTACCTTTAAATTCCCCTTCAGGAATAGATTTTTATCTTAAATCTAAACTTCTTTGTAGCACCTTCCGCCTTCAAAAAAAAATCTGAAGAACATCTTACCAAGTATTGAAACCAGACCTTCTGAATTTCTTTTTTTCCTGTTCTTCCGTGAAAAGAATACATTTGCTCTGACTTAATGTCTCAGAGATGTGTCTCACCCCAAAATCATTGGCTGTCATCCAAGCAAGTTTCTTGCAACCTTGTAGGATTTCAGAGTTTAAATGCTTTCCTTGTCTGGAGGGAAATTTCATGGTCAAGAATCAGATAGTTCTTAATTCTCTCTGGGAAGACAGGCTTCTCTCCAAGTCTGTTTCAATTCTTACTTCCATCTTCTACCGCAAACACAAATACACACAACTCTAGGGACATGTCATTTTCCCCTGGGGTGTTGACAAGAGAGTCAGATGGCCTAGCACAAGGAAGGGTATATAGATCAACTACTAAGGTAATGAAATGCGTGGCTCCCCCCTCCCCACCAGCCAGCCAGTGCTGATTTATTTTTGTCTCAGCTTGGATAAGCTAGTTTCCATCAGTTGAGTTCTCTATAGTAAAACTTTTATGAAATATATTGAAAAAACCAATTCAGCTGTGTACCTTTTATGCATCTAAAACTAGAATATGCTTACATCAGTGACATGGTAATTATCAGGAATTTCATAGAATTGGGACCTTAGCACTCATTTGAAGAAACCATCCAATTTTATCCCTAACTCTTTCAGTAAACGGCATGTCCTTCATGTATAAATTGATGTCATGTATGCATCAGTGACATAATCCTCCCATAGGTGTGGGAAATGGTTGGAAGTCCACCCTTCCAGACACCTTTCTCCAGGTTTCAAGTAAATGGAAAGATCTGTGGAGTCAGTTTGAACCCAAACTCTAATAGCCAAGTAGCCTTGGGAAAATTGAAGGGCTGCAGATTTCTATGTTACTGCATATAGTGTTAGAATAAAAACAGAGAGTTCACAAAGCCATATGGATAATGCATAGATAATAATGGAGATAACATATATGTTCTAACACAGTGCCATTTAACCCTTCAGAGGTCGTGGTAAAAAAATTACAGCTTAGTTGCAATTCATCCAAGAGATACATTCATTATCTCTTGCATGTGCTGCAATGCAAAACAAAATAAATAAATAAAAGCACTGTAAATTTTCATGTATTATATTTATACAAAATACATGCTCTTTATTTTCAGTTGCAATCTAGAAATTATTAAATAAATATAAAACATAAAGAAAAAACTTTTATTTTCAAATAATGGAAACATGGATATTGCTTAAAAATACAACCAAAAAATGTCTTTAACATCAATCAATCAGAACCTTCAATAGTTGGCTTTGCAAAATGTTTGTAACAGTCATTGCAAATAACCTTGCTCTGCTCAAGGCTTAAATACTTCTCATAATACTTGCAAAAATATTTTGATAAGCGACTTATTTTGGATGCATAGCACCTAACACATCTCTTGTTATAGCCAAACTGATGGCTTAAACATTATGGCTTGTTATTTATCTCATACAAATGTACAGCTAGTCATGACCTTGAACCTAGGCACTGGCTATATGTAACAATATTTAAGAAAAGAGTTTGTATCTCGCAGATCAGCTGCAACCTCTGCAGGATTAATAAATATATTAATCTCTTTGCCTTTATTTTCTTCTGTTCTGTTCTGCTCCCCTACCTTTCTGATTTATTTTAAGAGAACAAGTTCAGAGAAGGTTGTAATTTTCTATTATAAATTAAGTTAAATGTATGTATTCAGGTAAGAACAATTTCCTGAAAGAAGGATGTGTCTCTTTGCAATGAATTGTGCCATCTGATCATCATCAGGCTAGTGTGTAAGGTAGAGAGAAATATCATTTTTTTTAATTGTTGTTCAATTACAGTTGTCTCCATCCCCCCCCCATTGCTCTCCCCCTGCCATGCCCACTCTCACCTCCCACATTCAATTCCACCCCCCTGCATTGTCTTTGACCATCAGTCCTTTATACATGTTCCTTGACTTTGCCCTCCTCCTTCTTTCCCCTGTCAAGCCTCTCCCCCATACCCCCTGGTCACTTTCAGTTGTTCTTTATTTCAATGTCTCTGGTTCTATTTTGCTCACTTATTTGTTTTGTTGATTAGGTTCCACTTAGAGGTGAGATCATATGGTATTTGTCTTTTACCACCTGGCTTATTTCACTTAGTGAATGCTCTCCAGTTCATCCATACTGTCACAAAAGGTAGGAGTTTCTTTATTTCTTTCTTTTGCATAGTATTCCATTGTGTAAATGTACCACAGTTTTTTTATCCATTCATTTACTGTTGGGAACTTAGGCTGTTTCCAGCACTTGGCTATTGTAAATTATGCTGCTATGAACATTGGGAAGCACAGGTTCTTTTGGGCTGGTGTTTCAGGGTTCTTAGCGTATGATCCCAGCAGTGGAATTGCTGGGTCAAAAGGCAGTTCCATTTTTAGTTTTCTGAGAAAATTCCATACTGTCTTCCACAGTGGCTGTACCAGTCTGCATTCCCACCAACAGTGCACTAGGTTCTCTTTTCTCCACAACCTCACCAGCACTTCTTGTTTGTTGATTTGTTTATGGTTGGGCTCTTTATGCCAGAGAGTGATGCACACAATCCATATGCTTTTATGGTCTGCTCCTCCTGTTCTTCTGTTCAGCCATGAACAAGGAAGACAGGGAATAAACTGGTCTTAATTTGTGTCTCTAAACTATAGAGTTCAAGGGAGTGTATGCTCTTGTGCTAATCCCACATCCCTTATTCCCTCTTGAAGAAGTTCTTATGTTAAGCTCCAGGATAGAGTGTCCTCCTATGGTTGATTCTTATGTGTGTTTTGTGACTATTTGCTACTGCAATGATGAGATGTAAAAGTTTCTGCCATGAGAAATTTTATTATTGTTTAATGATTACAGTGTCAAATTTTCAAGATGAAAAAAGCCGAAGATGGATAGATGGCTGTGCCATATTGCAAATGTGCTTAATGCCACTGAACAATGATTAAAATGGTAAATTTTAAGTTATACATATTTCATCATAATTAATTTTTTAACTTTCTGAATAGTAGGACCTAAGGAACAATAATAATCTCTACAAAGTATACTCCAATGTGGTCTGAACTATGTATTTTTGTGTTTCCAAGCTCATAGGTGAAAAGTGTTCATGAAAAGATTTTCTCCACCTTTCTATTGAATAGAAAAAAAAAAAAAACATTGTTTTGCTCCTCAAGTCATGAATTTGCTAATCACAAAAGTGCTTTGAGTCTCCCTTTTTTTCTGAATCAGAAATGAGAAAGCAGGGAATACAAGATGACAGTGGAGTGGTTGGATATTACACTCACCCCCTCCAAGGACAAAACTGGAAATATAACTAAAATATAGAATAATCAACCTGAATCTCAACTGCAAACTAACTGTAGAGAAGACTTACACTAAGGATTTATAGACAAAGTCACACTGGGTCCAGCAGCAAAGGGAGAGACACAGAAAGGACAGGCCTTGCTCCTACAGGTGTGGCTGAGATTCTGGAGGGATAGCTCAGTTTTGAAGATTCCCCTTGAGAGGCATGAGGTCTCAACCCCAAACTGGGCTCCCCAGACCAAGCACCAGAGCCTGAAAGAGGCTCCCACATAACATCTGACTGATAATCATCAGGGATTCTGTCCATCAGGGAGAGCCATCCCTTCACATGGCCATATCTTGTTCTGTTTGGGCCTGATAAACACTGCTGGCCTCAGTCTGATGATTCTTGAGACCTTGCCTCCTCACAAAGGTAGGAGACAGCTAGACTTGATTATACATTCTGGGACATTTGCTAAGTGGCTTTAGACCCAGCACTTGCACGAAGTTTGAACCTGTGTCAATCTGGTGAAGACCACTTGCCTCTACCTACTGACTCACTGAGAACTTACTTCCTGCAACTCAAATACTGATAGAGGCTCTTTCAGTGACTGAGGCTTACAGGAGCCAGCAGGTGGCAGGAGGTGGAAACAGATCTCAGAGTGCCTTGGGACTTTTGCTGATGTGCCCCCAGGTCCAGTGCTAGTAAAAGCCAGAGTCATATGCAACTTGTTCCTTTCTACACATAGCCAGGCCCAGGGAAGGCAGCCACAAATTGTGGATCACTTTGTAGCTCCAAACAGATTGTCCATGACCAGTCACAGGGAGCACCTGAAATTTGCATGTACTAAAGTCCCTCCCAAGAGGCTGCAGAATCAACACACCCAGTGGTCAGCTTCACAAGCAGCATATCCAAAGGAAGATCTCAGCATGTGCTGAGGCAAATTCTGCTTCATCTGGTTATCACCTACACAGCAGCTTATAGTACACTATGGTTAAAGTTTACCCCTAGAGTCAGCCAGCCTGAGGATTGATCCCATGCATGAATGGGGCAATAGAAATCAAGACTCAAGTACAACAGGAGGGCCCACATAACCGACACAATTCCTGGAGCACCCAGATTAACTGATCAAGGGATGTCACAGGATACCAACTACATAAGACCACCCTACCAAGACTGTGAGTCATAGCAGATCTATCTGATATATAGAAAGAAACACAAAGAGGCAGCCAAAATGGGGAGCCAAAGAAACAGGCCCCGAATGAAAGAGTAAGATAAATTGCCAGAAAAAGAGATAAATGAAATAGAGGCAAGCAACTTATCAGAGATACAATTTTTAAAAAATTGTTATAAGGATAATCAAAGAAATTAGTGAGAAGTACAGCAACATGAAAAAGGAACTAGTCAGAAAAGAAGACTACATTATCTGAAAAGAAGAATAGACTGAAGGAATAAATAGTAGTTTAGATGAAGTGGAGGATCGAACCAGCAATTTGGGAAACAAGGTACCAAAAGCACCCAGTCAGAGCAGCAAAAAGAAAAAAGAATTAAAAAAAATAAGGATGGTTTAAGGGACCTTTGTTACAATATAAAGTGTAACAACATCCACATCCTAGGGTTACCAGAAGGAGAACAGGAAGAATAAGGGATTGAGGACCTATTTGAAGAAATAATGAATGAAAAATTCCCTAATCTGACAAAAAAGGATGCAAATCCAGAAAATGCAGAGATGAACCCAAAGAGGCACACACCAAAACACCTAATTAAAATGATAGTTTAAATACAGAGATGATCTTAAAAGCAGCAGCAAAAAATAATATTAATAAAAAAGGCAGTTAGTTACCTGGAAAGGATCTTGCATAAGACTGCTGATTTATCAACAGAAAATTTCATGCCAGAAAGGATTGACATGAAATAGTCAAAGTAATAAATGAGCACGTGAGCACACACACACACACACACACACCCCTATCCCCAAGACTACTTTATCTAACAAGGTTATTATTTAAAACTGAAGGAGACATAAAGAGCTTCTCAGACAAGAAAAAGCTGAAGGAGTTCATTACACACAAACCAGCATTACAAGAAATGTTAAAAGGTCTTCTTTAAGAAAAAGGAAAAGGGGAAAAGAAAACCCCAGAGGAACACAGTTAAAAGAATAAAATGACAATAAGTACTTACCTATAAAAATCACTTTAAATGTAAACGTCTAAATGCTCCAATCAAAAGACATAGCATAGCTGAATGGATAAGTAAACAAGACCCCTACACATGCTGTCTATAAGAGACTCCCCTTACAATGAAGCTACATACGGATTAAAAGGATAGGGATGGAAAAAGATACTTTATGCAAATGGAAAGGGAATAAAAGCTGGGTAGTAATACCTATATCTGACAAAATAGGCTGTAAAACAAAGGCTTAAGTAAGAGACAAAAAAGGACCCTATGCAGTGATAAAGAGAACAATCCAACAAGAGGATATAACCCTTGTAAGCATTTATGCACCCAATATAGGAGCACCTAAATATGTAAAGCATATCTTGACAGACATAAAGGGAGAGATTGATAAAAATATAGTCACAGAAGAGGATTTTAACACTCCATCGACTTCAATAGATAAGTCTTCCAGGGAACACATTAATAAGGAAACAGAGGCCTTAAATGACACACTAGATCAGATGGAATTAATTGCTATCTTTAGAGCTTTTTATCCTAAAGAAAGATATGCATTCTTTTCAAATGCACATTAACATTTTCTATGATAGACCACATACTAAGACACAAGATATACCTATTAAACAAAATTTAATAATTGAAGAATTGAAATCATATCAAGTATCTTCTCTGACCATAATGGTATGAAACTAGAAATCAATCCAAGAAAAAAACTGAAAAACTGACATGGAAGCTAAATACATGCTACTAAATAGTGAATGGGTTAACAGTGAGATCAAAGAAGAAATTAAAAGATTTCTTGAAACAAATGGAAATGAGAACAAGAGAACCCGAAATCTATGGGACACAGGCAAAACAGTTCTAAGGGAAATTCATTGCATTACAGGTGTATCTCAAGAAACAACAAAAATCTCAAATAAACAGTCTAACTTTACACTGAAAGGAACTAGGAAAAGAAAAACAAACAAAGCCCAAAGTAAGTAGAAGAAAGGAAATAAAGATGACAGTAGAAATAAACAAAATAGATTCTTTAAAATAACACTAATATAAAAAATCAATGAAACCATGAGCTAGTTTTTTGAAAAGGTAAACAAGATTGACAAATCATTACTAGACTCATCAAGAGAAAAAAAGAGAGGACCCAAATAAATAAAATCAGAAATGAAAGAGAAGAAGTAATTGCTGATTCCACAGAAATACAAAGGATTGTAAGAAAATGTCATGAACAACTATACGCCAACAAATTGGACAATCTGGATGAAATTAATAAATTCCTGGAAACATACCACCTTCCAATCAGAGAATCTGAATAGACAGATTACAATTAGTGTGATTGAAGCAGTGATTAAAAAAATAAAAATAAACAAACAAAAAAAACTCCAACAAACAAAAGTCCTGGATGACATGGTTTCACAGGTGAATTTTCCAACATTCAGAGAATTAGCACCTATCTTTCTCAAGCTATCCTCCAAAATTCAAGAGGTTTGAAGATTACCAAGCTATTTTATGAGGCCGATATTATCCTAATTCCAAAGCCAGATAAAAATATTACGAAGAAAAAAATTATAGGCCAATATGAACATAGATGCTGAAACCCTCAACAAAATATTAGCAAGCCAAATCCAGCAACACATTTAAAATACCATACACCATGATCTAGTGGGATTTAGTCTGCATCTGGGGATACAAGTTTAGTACCAATTTTCAAATCAATAAATGTGATACATCACATAGACAAAATGAAGAATTAAAAAATGATCATATTAATAGCAGAAAAGCTATTTGATAAAACCCAGTAACCATTTATGATAAAAACTCTCAGCAAAGTGGGAAGGGAGGGAACATACATACCTCAGTGTAATAAAGGTCATATATGACAAACCTACAGCCAACATCATACTCAGTAGGCAAAAACTAAAAATGTTTTCCTAAAGTTCAGGAACAAGACAAGGATGTCCACTTTCACCACCCTTATTCAACATAGTACTGAAAGTACTAGCCACAGCAGTCAGATAAGAAGAAGAAATAAAAAACATCCAAATTGAAAAGGAAGAAATAAAACTGTCACTATTTGCAGATGACATGATACTATATATAGATGCCCCTAAAGATTCCACAAGAAATCTACTAGAACTAGAACTGATAGATGAATTCAATAAAGGAGCAAGATACAAAATAAATATCCAGAAAGCAATTGCATTTTTATACATACATAATGATCTATAAGAAGGGGCAAGTAAGAAAATTCCATTTACAATTACATAAAAAAAAAAACCCACCCACAAATAAATGTACCCAAGGATGTAAAAACCTGTACTTGGAAAATTATAAGTCCCTGAGGAAAGAAAGTGAAAAAAGACACAAATAAATGAAAGCATATACCTTGTCATGCATAGGAATCAATTACATCATTAAAATGTCTATACTACCCAAATTAATCTATAGAGTCAATGGAATTCCTACCAAGATGCCAATGGTGTATTTGGCAGATCTAGAATAAATATTCCAAAAATTTATACAGAACCACAAAACACCTGAATCTTGAGGAATAAGAACAAAGTTGTAGGAATCATACTACCTAATACCAAAGTATACTACAAGGTCATGGTAATCAAAACAACATGGTACTGGCATAAAAAATACATATAGATCAATGGAAAAGAATAGAGTCAGAAATGAACCCATGACTTTATGGTCAATTAATATTTGACAAGGATGTAAGAACATGCAATGGGGTAAAGATAATCTATTCAATAAATGATGTTGGGAAAACTGGACAGATATGTGCAATGAAAATGAAACTAGACCACCTTCTTATACCATACACAAGAATAAAATAAAATTGGATTAAAACCTTAAATATTAGAATTGAAACCATAAACACTGTTGAAAAAAACATATGAAGTAAAATCTCAGACAATTTTTGTGGCAATATTTTTTCTAATGTATCTTGTGCAGAGATTTTTGGTGAAACATCAGATCACCCTGGTGACTCCTCCCCGCTATAGTCCAGATTTGGTGCCCTGTGACTTCTGGCTTCTGGACAGAAGCCATATATATATGAATGATAGATATTCTATTGCAAGAATACGATTATATTGTAAGTGGAATAATGTCCAGAGAATCTCTTAAGATGGAACAGAAATACAGTTAACCCTAGAACAAAATGAAGGTTAGGGATGTTGACCTTCATGTAGTATAAAATCCATGTATAATTTTCTACTCCCCAAAACTTAACTGTAGTTGGCCCTTGGTACCTGCAGGGGATTGGCTTCAGGACTCCTGGGGATACAAAAATCTGTGGATGCTCAAGTCCCTTACATAAAATGGCATAGAACAATGCATAGAGTCTCCCCTGCACACTGGCAGATACCCAAACACAGATCAAAAACAGTTTTCAATCAGCAGTTCATTGAATCCATGGTTGTGAAACATGGAGATATGAAGGGCTGACTGTATACTTTTTGAAAAAAATTCACGTACAAATGAACCTGCTCAGTTCAAAGCCGTGTTGTTTGAGTCATCAGTATAAGCAGTGTTAGAAGACTGGAGAAAATTATAAAGAGATGCCCTGCAATACAGTCCTGTTTTATGTCCTGAGGCAACAAGCTTTGAGAGATTCAGTGACTTACCCAAGTTCTTTTACTTTGTGAGTGGCAGAATCACAAACCAGCTTTCACTGCATTGCACAATAAGGTGTGCCTATGAAAGACCATAACTTCTATAGGAAGAAATGGTAGAATATTCTTTGTGTGACTTAAATAGGAAGATCAACTGTTGTGGACATCTTAATATTCAAAGTCCAAGCATTCAGATTAAATAAAAAATCATCAATACACTAATCATGTGATTTAATACATAAACAGCTTTTAATATCCTGAAAGATTTTATCATCTCATTAATGCTCATTTAATCATGTATAAATTAAATAAATGGAAAAGATATACCTCCCAAACTTAGCCATACAAAGATAGAGTAAACTGCTGTGCAGCATAAGATATTTCAGTGTATTTAATTGCTCCTTTGAAATAGAGGAGGATAAATTGGACTCCATATGACATGACCTATGTTCATGTTGACTATAGATTTGATTCTACAGTTTGGATATTCCCATTCATTCACCCTTTCCCAGCTTGCTTCCCAAACAATGCTAGCCTCTTTTTGAATGCATAATATTTATCTGGTTTTCACACACAGGATTAAAGTGATCCCTGCTAATAACCTTTTTCATTTTGCTTTAGGTTCTCTGGTTTTCCTTCAGCGACTTTGCACTTGTGTTTATCTCTGCCTGGAATTTCTTGCTCCTGTAAAGCTACTCCTTCTCCTGATTTAGCTTTTAGCTCAACACTTACTTTCTTAGAAAAGGCATCTCTTTTCCATTTCATCTCAAATACTTTCTGCTTTTGTAGTCTTCTATATTGTATTATCTTTTGCCTTTATGTAGTACTTTTAATTATCTGAACATTTTTGTTTGTTATATGAATTCCCTTGTTAGCCCAGGCTAAAAATAAGTTCTTCCAGATACTTTTTAGTTAATCTCATCCCCCCTCTTTTTTCTAGAACATTCATTCTTCTAACCAAAGCATTGTGGGATTGCTGCTTCCTGAGGGTTGGAAATTGTTTGCACAAATTACCCAAGATGCTTTTCTTTTTTAAATTTTTTTAAAATTTATTTTATCTTTAGAGGGGAAGGGAAGGAGAGAGGGAGAGAAATATCAATGTATGGTTGCCTCTCATGGGTTCCCTGCTGGGAACTGGCCTGCAACCCAGGCATGCGCCCTGACTGGGAATCGAACCACGATCCTTTGGTTCACAGGCCCATGCTCAATCCACTGAGCTACACCAGCCAGGGCCCAAGATGCTTTTCTTAAGCACATATTCTCATTAACTTATGTGAAACTTCTGTTCCACTAAGGGGGTGTGTGTGTGTGTGCGCGTGTGTGTGTGTGTGTGTTGCTATAAAAATTGTTATCCCAAATTCTGTAGGTGCTGAATTAATTTTAAACAAATTTAAATGAAGGAACTTATGTTTAAGTGCCACAGAACTACAAAAAATAAACCATATTCCTTAGCTCTGTCTTTATGAAAGTCATTGTGGAGCTGTCCATCAATTGAGAGAGCAAATAAGAAATCCAAACCTTAGGTCATATGCAGTTTGCATTCCTTTGTACTTACTGAGCATACCTCATTCACATTAACTCTCCTGTGTCATTGTGTTTTATGAATGTAGAAAGCCTGTGTAATACCAATATCAGAATGCATTTAGAGTGACTTGGGGAAATATTTTTAGAATCTAGTTTTAAAGGGCAAAAATATAATAGTGTTATTTCATGTGGAGTGGCAAATTACTTGTATTATGTGCATGGAAAACCATTGGCATGAACTTGAAGGAATGCTGTTTAGCTATTTGTGAACAAGAATTGCTGTTAATATATTGGACATGGTTTGTCTTCCAACCCAAACCCACGCCTAATTACACTCTATAAAAAGTTAAGTAGGCACTGAACTAAGAGATGTGAAATCACAGGCAGCGTAATCCCATTGTGATTTCCCTCAGCACCTCGTAGCCTTTTTTATGATATAGAAAACTTCATAATCATACCTTTTCCGTCATTGAGAGATCCAGTTATAACCACACAGTTCAAATAAAATAGTACTGGTTACTGCTCAAATACATGCAGCTACATGAGATTAAAATGTATTTAACATTAATCACATGGAAATGTGGTGGGACCTATTACTGCTTTATTTTGAATACGAAGTGTGCAGGTATAATGCACCTCATTTGTGTGTGAAGGCAGTGTCTACCCCTGTACGCAACATTGCACAACCATTCAGTTAGACTAATACTCTTGATATTTTAACACCTACTTTATAAACATTATACAAGGAAATAAATTAAATTCACAGTGGGGTAAATTTTGGGTTAGTAGTGCATATTTATTACTTGTGCATTATGGAGGTAACTGATTTTTTTTTTTTTTTTCCCAAAAACCATCAGGTAATCTCATTAATGAACACCAGATGGCACTGCATTGAATAGCATTACATTTTCAATTGTCAGTAAATGCTGGAAACAGCATTTTGGAGATGAAGTAAGTGCATGTTAGACATAATCTTGCCTAGTCTCTCATTTTGCAATTGAAAGTACTCATAGTCGGAAAGGTTATTATTATTTCCTGAAGATCAAGTTAGAGATAAATGTTTGACCCTTCATTCAACCCCCTGTGGGTTTTAAACACACTATCCTAGCTTACCACGTGATTGTTATGGTTTCATTACATAAAAGAAAGGGTAACACAAGGATGATGATCAAATTTTAAATCCTAGCTGTGACACTAAACAAATCATTTAGCCATTTCACACTTAGTTTTCTTTGTGACAATAAAGGATTAAAAGCACATACACCTTACAGTTTTAAGTTTATTAAATAATAGTACAAAATTTGCTATGGAACAAACACTCTGGACATATTAGTTCCCCAGTGAGTTTAAGAAACTATATGTATTTCAGCATTTTCATAATCCTGAAGCCTTTATTACTTACCTAATTTGATTTTACTCTGTATCTATCATGGGCAGCCTTTTTGATCTCTAGATCCTCACACTCAAAGATCTGTAGACAACCAGCAGAATGCAAGTACTCGAGATAACCACATGGGCCTGTGATGTGGAAGAGGGATATGGCTTTTCGTTTTCATCAGGGCAGGCAAGGAGACATTGCAAGTTTAATGGATTCTCAAGTGGGTTCCTTTAACTTCTCAGGACTGGACTTTTAGACTCCTCACCATGTGAATCTTCTCAGTCCTCTTAAGCCTCATTCAGCCCTTGCATTCTTATGTTCTAAAACATTACCCTATGCTGCAGTCTCTCTCTTAGGGCTTCTACTTTAGATTTTGGTGTGATATGCACTCTGAGTCTAGCGTTTACCAATAATTAAACCTGTGACTTTAGCTAGACTCCTTTTTCTATTGTGGCCTCAATTTATTTCCATGTAAAAGGAAGGGCTGGACTAAATATATGGTTTCTCTTTGAACTTCCATAGGTCTATGAATTTTTTTCTAGTCTTATCTGACTTACCATCCCCCCTCCACATACCCATACATGCAAGTTTGGTACTCTTGCTTCTCCTGATGGGTCTCATTGCTCCTAAATACTTGTATCATTTTTCTTATCTACTAGACTTTGTTTAGTCCTCTCCTGCAGTGACATGTGACTTATGGTCAATGAGACATCAACAAACATGGTGCAGAGTTTAGCAAACATAATGCAAGCAGATGCTTAATAAGTACATTCCCAATAGAATTGTCTTTTGGAATCTTTTCTCTAGCAAGCATTAGACCACCACACAGAGAAGCTCACACTAGCCTTGTGAAGAAATAAGTACCAGGGAACCCACATAATAACCAGAATTCAGACACTAGAAACAAGCCTCATCTCAGCCATCCTATCCAACCCTAATCATTTAAGCATCCCAATGAAGGCCCCAGACATTGCGATGTTGCCTCCACTGTGTCCAGACAATTCTCTGAGTGTTAATTATAAGTAGA
Organism: Anoura caudifer; assembly: GCA_004027475.1. Lineage (NCBI taxonomy): Eukaryota > Metazoa > Chordata > Mammalia > Chiroptera > Phyllostomidae > Anoura > Anoura caudifer. The sequence continues at coordinate 73,039 of PVKU01005782.1, forward strand.
TGAATTAATTGATGTTCTTAAGCTATTAAGTTGTGGAGTGGTTTTTTATAACAGTAGCTGACTGAAAAACTCTGTTACCTGGTGGATTAGCTTTAGCTTAGCCTTGCTAAACCTTAATTTTATCATCTATAAATTGTATATAATAATAGCCCCAATAGCAAAGAATTGGTATTATTAAATGAATTAATACATGGATAATGATTAAGACAGTGATGAGGACAGAAGATTTCAGTATATAATAGTTATTATTAAAGAGAACAGTCATAATTTGATAGATCTGGTCCCCCAAATTTTATTCAAATGAAATGAAGGATTGGCTATAAGGAGGTTAGTGAAATACCTGTAGTAAATCTGCACAGATTGGGAATTCCAGGGTAACTGTGATTATCCAAATATGCCCCAGTTCCAGGTGCTGTTCAGTATAATCCGGTGGTATTTTTAGCTGTAGCTTAAAAAATGATGGGAATAATTCTGAGTCATCTAGCTGGCTGGGACTTTCAAGAAATTTCTGATTAGATGACATGTTTTCCTGGCTCTTTTGGGGGGGACTAAATTAAGACAAAACTGGGGACACAGGAACCTACAATTTGCCTCCTCGTTTTCTGACATGGGGTACCTGATATTATTTCTCTGCCTGACTTTACCCTCCTCTTGTCCTTTTCACTATCCTCTCCCTTTTAATTCCTTCCAACCCCATTCCCATCAATTATAAGAACCACAGCCTGCATCCATTTGAGAACTTAGGTTAAGGGAGAGAAAGAGGATGGTCAATAGCAAATCATACTTGATTCAAGCTTGCCTTTGACTTTGCTGTTGCAGGTTATGTTATCATGGTGTTTTGCTGTGTTATGATGCTTTACTGTCATTATAATGGTATTATGCTTACTATTTTGCACATTTTATGTGTTAAAATACATATGTAATAAATGTATGCATTACTATCACACACATTTTATATTAACAATTACATCTTAAATGAAGTTAAGTCATGTGCCCCAAACATTATTATTAAAAAGAGCTGAACTGGAGCAAATAATTATTTATTACTGAGAAAATTTTCCCATATGTACAGCAGAGATAGTTGTACATACCCTCTAGGGTCATCATGAAGATTATCAGTAATAATACATGCAAATAGCCTGTGATAGTGCCAGGCATAGAATTACTATAATGAAACCTTATACTTCTCTGGACAGTACCTTCATCAGAACCCCAGGACCCCATTACTGTGTCTTCATGAGATGCTTCCATGATCTAAGATCAATGAAAGACCCCTTATGAATTCTTATGACCATTTAGTTCTGTGCAATGCATATCTAGATTACCTAATCTATATGCAATACAATAAATATTTGCATTATTATTTTCTAAGTTGGATGTTAAATTACTGCCCTGGATACCTCTTCTGCTGCAAGCATCTTGCTCTAGAGTTCCCCAGTTCTCCTGTGCATTTCACTGCTCTATAGATCATTCCTGAGTTACTTTATTCCTACAGTAAATTAGATTGAAAGACTGCTAGCGCTGCTCAGCACACCCACGAGACAGCTGTAACTTGATCAGGGTCATGCAGCCCATCAGTAATGGAGGAAAGCAGAGGTAAGAGACCTCAGGAAAGACTATTATTAGACCAATAATAAGCTGTTATTTGATTCTCAGGGGAGGCAGGGCATTGAGCAGATATTGAGATGAGTAACACCATGTACTTGCCTAAAAAATATCACTGAGCATCTCTTGAGAAACCAAGCATCATGGACAATGGAGTCGTGTAATAGTGAAATTGAAGATGCATTGCTGAAGGCAACAGGGATTCTTTGTTTCTTTCACTCTTTCCTCTATGTTTGGTAGTCATTCCTTGATTACTTTGGATCAAGGAAAGGGGCCAGGCCAAAAGTCCTGACAGACTAGTCCAGAGATTTTTCTACATTATGTGTATGCTTCTAGAGTATCATAAACTCATAAAAAAAACTTTGAGAGTTAGAGTTTAATGTCATCTAGTATGGTCATTTCACAATACTTAAATCTCTTCTGTAATAAGTCTATTGACAAGTAATTAGCCTTTGCCTAAGCACCTTTCTTGTCATGATACTCATTTCCACCCAGGTAGCCTATTTATTTCTTAAGATTTTTCTGGCTTACTAGATAGCTTCTACCAATTTGTTCCTATTTTATTATCTCCTGTGTCATTAATGGTCATCAGATATTTAAATCATAGAATTATGAATTTTCCTTGACTTACTATTTTTCATGTCTTCTAATCCCTAGGAGAAACATCTATAGTTCTTCCAATTTTATTTATCTTCTATCATAGTTTTGAATTCCCTCAAAAGAATGAATGAGGAGTTCAGGAAAAGAAAAGAACCCATAGATCCATAGTCAGATCTGGCTCTAGTTTCAGCTGTAGTGATGGATTCGTGATTTGGGACAAGTTACTTAGATTTCATGTCTCAGTTTCTTCTTCTTAAATATAACATTCAGTGTTTTATAGATTAATGCATCAGACAACTATCCATCTGCCTTGCTTCTATAGTTGAATCTGGTCAATCATATCATATTACTGATTGATTAGCAACTTTTACCAACTAAATACCCTAGATATTTCTTTCTATTTTTATCATGCTTAGCTCTGAACTCTTCACTTTGTATTTACATAACTGGTGTTCTGAACTAAATGCAGGTTTTTTAAACTTTTCTGAAGTTTTGATTCAATAGATTTACCCCATTCTTCCAGAAATAAAAATATTCAAAAATTCTTCAGATATTTATAACAAGATAGCCATATGGTATTGGCCAAGGCCATGGAAACTAATTGTATTCCTAGGTGGGTACCTGTTGAAGTCCTAGATTATGCACTATCCCTGACCAGCCTTACTAAAATGTGCAACAAGCCTACACTGTATTAATAATTTAGGGTATATTTCACGTTTATGGGGAAAGAACAAATGTTTCTTTAACAGTAAGATACATGTTTGAGTTTGATCAGTGTAGTTCTTGCTATTAAAATGAAAATTTCAAAAAGAGTGGTTCAAGATATTAAAAGCAATGTAGGAAGATTCTGAACTTCCTTCCTTCCTTCCTTCCACAAAAACTACAAATCTACAATAACATGTGGAATAATTTCTCTGAAACTGGATGAATACTTCACAGTAAAAGATAAAAATGGTAACATCTATATGGATAGGAGAGGCAGAACAAAGTCTCATCAAAAACAAAACAAATAAACAAACAAATCAAAACAACTCAGGTGTGAAGATTCACAATTTGGGGAATCACAAAAATAAACTTTTTCCTCAGGAGCAAGGGGCTTGTGCTCTAAATCAGGCACCCAAACTGTTAGATCCTGAACAGGAGAGATGTGCCCTTAAAATTCCTAGCTTTGAAAACTAAAGATTGCATTAAGGAATACCATAGAACTGCAAGGAATTGGGAACCCACATTTAAAGGTCTCATGTGTAGAGTTGCTCACCCTGGGACCCATAACAAAAACACATTTGAAAAGTACCTGGACCATATGCAAAGGAGTCACAATTATTAATATTAAATGAACTGCCAGAGAGACAGGAAATAGTTGGGACTCTCAAAAACACTGACAGGTGACATTTTTGCAATCTCATACTACCTTGCTGATGCCAGCTCTTTCATGCTACTATGGAAGTCTCTATCTAATCTGCTAGACTCAATGGAAGCAACTCACTGAGTCCCCCTAACACCCATGCCTCAGCTGTGAATCATACAGCCAGATTGGAAGAGAGTCCTGTTCACACTTGAGACATGCTATAGTTGTGTACCAAGTAGGCCAGGCAAGAGTCCCACCCACCATCACACCATGCCACAGTTATAGTCATGAACCACAAAGCCAAACCAGGCAAGAGCCCATGGACTAGCTGTGGCTCACAATATCAGTCAGGCAGCTACAGCCCATGCAGTGTATACCCCTTGAGCACCAAGCCCTGGTAGAGAGGGTGAATTGTGTTTTGGTGCCTCACATGAATATCTCCTACACAAGATCTCTCCTTCAAGATTGGAAGAGGCAGTCCATCTGCCTAACACACAGAATCAAACACAGAGAGGCAGGCAAAGTGAGGACACAAAGGAATATGTTGCAAATGAGAAAAAAGACAAAACCTTAGAAAAAGACACTAATGAAATGAAGATAAGCAATATACCTGATAAACAGTAATAACTAATGATCATAAAGATACACACCAAACTCAAGAGAAGAATGAACATAGTGAGATTTTCAACAAAGAGTTTGAAAATATAGGATATTTCAAACAGAAGTTACAGGGCTAAAGATTATAATATCTTAACAACAACAACAAAAACCACTAGAGGGGTTTGACTGGATGAAGTAGAAGAGTGGATTACTGAGCTTGAAGTCAAAACATTGGAATTTACAACATCAAGAAACAAATAAAATCTCAAATAAATGATTCAACCTTACACCTAAAGGGAGTAAAAAAAAAAAGATAAACAAAGTCAAAAGTTAGTAGAGGAAAGGAAATAATAAAGATCCAAGTGGAAACAAATGAAATAGATACTAAAAAGTATAGTAAATATCAATAAAGCTAATGGCTAGTTCTGTGAAAATATAAGAAAAATTGACAAACCTTTAGCTAGACTAACCAAGAAAAAAAGTAAGAGGGCTCTAATAAACAAAGTTAGAAATGAAATTTAAAAAGTTATATCTGATAGTTTAGAAATACCAAGGATTATGAGAGATTAATATGAACAAATTATATGCCAACAAATGGGACAATCAGGAAGAAATGGATAAATTTCTAGAAACATTTAATCTTCCAGACTTAAACATGAAGAGAGAAAATCTGAATAAATTGATTAGTAGTAATGAAATTCAACTATTAGTCAAAAACTTTCAACAAACAAAAATCTAGGACTTCAACAAACAAAAGTCTAGTCTTCAGTAGTGAATTTTCCCAAATATTCACAGAAAATTTAATAGCTATTCCTTCAAATTGCTCCAAAAATTGAAGAAGGAGGAATGTTTCCAAAATCATTTTATGAGGTCAACATTGCCTTGCTACCAAAACTAGAAAAGGATGCCATAAAAAAACAAAAATTACAGGCCAATGCCCTTAATAAACATGGATGCAAAATTCTCAACAAAATGTTAGCAAATACAATTCAACAGTACATTGAAAAAGTAATACACCATGATCAAGTGGGATTTATTCCAGGGATGCAAGATTGGGTCAATATTGATTGCAAATCAATCAATATGATATACCACAATAACAAAATGAAAGATAAAATTCATGTGGCCATTTTAACAGATGCAGAAGAGCATTTGACAAAATCCAGCATCTATTTATTATAAAAATTCTCAATAAATGTGTATAGGGGAAATGTACATCAACATAATAATGGCTGTATATGACAAACCCACAGCTAACATAATATGCAATGGTCAAAATCTGAAAGCTTTTTTTGTAAGATCAGGAAACAGACAAGGATGTCCACTCTTACCACTTTTATTCAACATACTATTAGAAGTCCTAGACACAGCAATCAGATAAGAAAGAAGAAATAGAAGGTAACCAAACTGGAAAGGAAGAAGTAAAACTTTCCATATTTGCAGACAACATAATACTAAATACAGAAAACCCTAAAGACTCCACCAAAATAATTTAGAATTAATAAATAAATTTAGTAAACTTGCAGAATACAAAATCATTATACAGAAATCTGTAGAATTTCTATGCACTAATAATAAACTATGAGAAGAAAAAAATAAGGAAACAATTCCATTTATAATGGCATAATAAGGTACAAAATATGTAGGAATAAATTTAACCAAGGAAGTGAAAGACCTAAACATTGAAAAGTGTGTGAAGTTTTCAATAGATGAAGAAACTGAAGATAACATAAATAAATGGAAAGACATTCTATGGTCCTGAATTGGAAGTATTAATATTGTAAAAATGTCTATACTACCCAAGACAATTTACAAATTTAATGGAATCCCTATCAAAATATTAATGACACTTGTCACAGAATTACAGCAAATAATTGTAAAATATGTATGGAACCACAAAAGATCAAAAATGGGCAAAACAACCTTGAGAAAAAACAAAGCTAGAGGTATGATGCTCATCATTTTCAAAGTATACTACAAAATTATTGCAATCAAAACAGTATGATATTAGCATAAAAACAGACACACAGATCAATAGGACAGAATTGAGAGCCCAGAAATAAACACACATCTATATGAACAATTAATTTATGACAAAAGATCCAAGAATATACAATGGAAAAAGGAGAGTCTCTTCAATACATGGTTTTGGGAAAACTAGACAGCCACATGCAAAAGAATAACACTAAATTGCTATCTGGCACAATACACAAAAATTAACTCAAAATGGGTTAAATAATTGAAACATTCCAACATCTGAATCATAGGGGTGCCAGAAGGAGAAGAGGAAGAGCAAGAAATTGAAAACTTATTTAAACAAATAATGAGGGAAAACTTGCCCAATCTGGTGATAGAAATAGACATATAAGTCCAGGAAGCTCAGAGAGTCCAAAAGAAGTTGGACCCAAATGAGAACATACTAAGATGGATCATAATTGTATTACCCAAGATTAAAGATAAGGAAAGAATGTTAAAAACAAGCAAAAAGAAGACAGTTACCCACAAAGGAGTTCCTATAAGACTAGCAGCTGACTTCTCAAAAGAAACTTTGCAGGCAGAAAGGGGATGGAAAGAAGTATTCAAAGTCATGAGAGGCAAAGACCTACATCCAAGATTACTCTATCCAGCAAAGCTATCATTTAGAATGGAAGAGCAGTTAAATTGCTTCCAAGATAAGGTCAAGTTAAAGGAGTTCATCATCATCAAGCCCTTATTATATGAAATGTTAAAGGGACTTATCTAAGGAAAAGAAGAAGGTCAAAATCATGAACAGTAAAATGACAACAAACTCATAGCTGTCAGCAACTGAACCTACAAACACAAAAAACGGAAACAACTAGAACAGGAACAGAATTACAGAAATGGAGATCACATGTAGGGTTATCAGCAGGGAGGAGGCAAGGGGAGAATGGGGGAAAAGTTACTGGAAATAAGAAGCATAATTAGCAGACACAAAATGGACAGAGGGAGGTTAAGAACAGTATAGGAAATGTAGAAGCCAAGGAATTTATATGCACAACCCATGGACATGAACTAAGTGGGGGAATGCTGGAGAAAATGGGGGTACTGGGTAGAAAGGGAGAAAGGGGAGAAAAAAAATGGGACAACTATAATAGCATAATCAATAAAACATACTTTAAAAAAAACCTGAAACCATAAAATCATAGAAGAAAACAGGTGGCAAGATCCAAAATATATAAAAACTCATACAATTCAACAGCAAAACAAAACAAAACAAGCAACCAGATTAACACATGGGCAAAGGATCTGAATAGATATTTTTCCAAAGAAGAGACACAACTGATCAATAGGCACACACAAAGATGTTCATCATAACTAATTATTCAGGAAGTGAAAATCAAAACCACAATGACCAATCAGTTTATACCTGTTAGAATGGCTATTATCAAACAGGTAGGAAACAGTGTTGGAAGGGATGTGGAGAAAAGGGAACCCTTATATACTCTTGGTAAGAATGTATATTGGTGCAGCCACTATGGAAAAAAGCATAGAGAGTCCTCAAAATATTAAGAATAGATCTATCATTATGATCCAGCTCTTTCACTTTTTAGTATTTATCTGAAGAATAGGAAGACATTGATTTGAAAAAATATGTGCCCTTATGTTCATTGAAACTTTACTTATAATAGCCAAGACATGGAAACAACCTAAGTGCTCATTGATGGGTGAATGGATAAAGAGGCTGTAATATAGTAAAATACTATTCAGCCATAAAAAAGTAGGAAATCTTGCCATTTGTAATGACATGGATGGACCTTGAGGGTATTATGCTGAGTGAAATAAGTCAGAGAAGGAAGACAGACACCTTAAGATTTCATTCAGCAAGGGGCTGTGGTGAGGTGAAAATGAAGACAACTGTAGTTGAAAAACAATAAAAAAAGATTTCATTCATATGTGGAATCTAAAACAATAAAATGAATGAACAAATTAAAAAAATGAACTTATAGATGTAGAGAAAAGATTGGTTGTTACCAAGGTGGAATGGAGTTGGGGCTTGGGGCTTGGGTGAAATATGTGAAGAGAGTCAACTATATTGTGAAGGAAGGTAACTAGACTTTTGGTGGTGATCACTTTGTAGTGTGTACAGACATCAAATGTATACTCTTGTACACCTGAGACTTATACAATGTTGTGTGTGTGTGTGTGTGTGTACACTATTTATTCATTCATTCATTTATTTATGTATTATTTTACATCAATAAAAAAAGAAATTTCACTGTAGATCCATTTCTCCATTTTTGGTACCAGCGTTGTGATCCACAAAATTCCTTAAATTTATAAAACAGACACTTACTTTCACCCTCCACTCTAACATCAACCAAATGGAAGTTACCAAACCAGCTAATGAAAGTGAGAATATGTTGATGATTTTGCTATGCTTGCTAATCTATATGACCTTGCAAAATGACTTTTCTTGAGTTTCATTTAAAAGTTTGAAGTGGCTAACACATTCCACAGGTAATTTTTAACTAAGTTTGCTGATACTCACCTGACCTTTTATTATGTTGTTTGAGTATAAGCCTGGAAACAGCTTTTCTTGTTTTGGCTTCCCTGTCCAGAATACAGAATCTCATGAATACACACATTGCACCACACAACCTCCACTTCGCTCAATTATATAAGCTTGTGACAGTGTGTTTTTGACATATGATCTAGTCTCATATAAAATTGGATAGGCTGTTTCTTTATAATACCCTGCTTCTGGTCTAATTATATTTATAGTTTTTCTTTGCCATCACTACTGTTTTAAAAAATGTTTTATATGCTATTTATTCCTTAAGCCTTGTTTTCTTTCTATAAGCCTCAGCAATTCATTTAGTTCCAACATCCGGAATATTAGCCATCCTATAATTTTTTTCTCAAATTTATGGCTTCCAAAAGTGAGTACAGTGTTGAATCCTGAAATGACTTTTAAAAACATGTCACTGCATGAAGGAGACTGGTTATTTGTTCACAAGTGAACATTGTGACTCCCAACTTCCCCTCTCTTGTCTCTGCCCTTGAACATTCATTGCTTCTAGATTTTATAGCTCTTTATGAAAAGCACTGTTAGTTGATTATAAATTCATTTGCGCAAAAATAATTATAATTTCCAAAGCAGTCCAGGGTTTAGAGAGAAAAGCACATAATCTACAAAGAGCAGGGACAATAAGTAACATTAGTTTTCTTGGAGTGCAAAGTTCTAGGTCTCGTTATTACAAATGAACTATAGGCAATTGTCTTTTTAAAAAATATATATATTTTATTGATTATGCTATTACAAGTGTCCTGACTCTCCCCCTTTTGCCCCTCTCCACCCAGTGCTCCCTACCCCCTCAGGCAATCTCCCCACCATTGTTCATGTCCATGGGTCATGTGTATAAGTTCTTTGGCTACTCCATTTCCTATATTATACTTTTCCTCCCCATGGCTATTCGGTAACTACCTATATGTACTTCTTAATCCCCTCACCTCTTCATGCATTCTGCCCCTGCCCCCTCCCATCTGGCAACCTTCCAGTAACTAAATTCTTTTCTCTTGCTTTTAAAAGTCTCTCTTGCTCTTTGACCTTAGGCCTTTTAATGATATGTCTTAGAGTGAGGGGAGTCTGCATTTACTGGACTATTTCCATGTCTATTTCCTTCACCAAATTAGGGCACTTTTCTTTCACTATTTTTTCAGATAGATTTCTAATTTTTTGTTCTTTCTCTTTTCCTATGAGGCAAATGTTGGAATTCTTAAAGTTGTCCCAGAGAATGTTTACACTATCCTCATTTTAGGGGGATTCTTTTTTCTTCTTGTTCTGTGTGATTGTTTTTGCTCTCTTATGTTCCAAATCATTGATTTGATTCTCAGGTTCATCCATTCTGTTGTTTCCCAGTAAATTGTTCTTTATTTCAATTATTATGGCCTTCCTTTATGACTGAGTCTTTTTTATGGTGCTGAGGACCTCACTAAGTTCCTTGAACACCCTTATAAACAGTGTTTTGAACTCTGTGTCTGAAAGATTGCTTATCTCCATTTCATTTAGTTCTTTTTCTGGAGTTTTGATCTGTGCTTTCATTTGGGCCTTGTTTCTTTGTCTCCTCATTTTGGAAGCCTCCATGTGCTTGTTTCTGTGTAATAGGTAGAGCTGCTTTGACTCTGTATCTTGGTATCATGGCCTAATGTAGTAGGTGTCCTATAGGGTACAGTGGCACAGCCTCCCCTATCACCCAAGCTGGGTACTCAAGGTGCACATTTTCTGTCAGCTGAGTACACTCTTCTCTTGTAGTTGAGCCTTGGTTACTGTTGGTGGATCAATGGGAGGGATTTACCCAGGCCAGTAAGCCAAAAGATTGGCTGTGATCACTGGCCACCAACCTCCACCCTCTGTGGAGGATCATTTGTGCAGGGGCAGTGTGGTGGTGCTCCGATGTGGTCTGTAGCTGTCCACTGGGTACGTTGACCCTGGGATTTCTGAAGTGATGCAGGCCAACATCAGCCCCCACCTGTGTTATTCCCAGGGCTCCCTACCTGAGCTGTAAAGCAATTTGAGATGACTGCTACTTGTGCTGGGCTTGGAGATTCCCAGGTGAAGCCAAGCTGTGACTCTAACCTGGCTGTAGCTAGGGTTCACCGAAGCCAGCTGTTGCTTGTTTGATAGGATTTAGGAGCCAAGACAAGCCATTCTTCTGGAAAAGCGGCTTGGGTGGATCTGTAAATCAGGTAGGGTAGAACCTATGTGTATCTTCAAGGTGGGTCCTACAGTGTTAGCCAGGTTGAAGGAGTCTCAGATACAGCACCAGCCTACTGGCTCTGTGTGAGAAGGACTCAGCTGGGGACAAGGGCCACTACCCACCCCAATGCCAGACACTTCAGTCTCTTCCTATATCCCACTGGTGCCCTTCAAGCTGCCACCTCAGTGCTGGATCTCAGAGGGACAGAGTCTGAGTAGATGAGTCTGTATGTGAATTCCCCAAGAGGAACTGCTTTGGGCTCCACAGCCTCCTCCACTGACTCAATCCCTGCTGATTTTATAGCCAGAATCTGTGGGGACTTATCTTCCTGGCACTGGAATCCTGGGCTGGGCAACCTAGTGTGGGTTTGGGATTCCTTGCTCTCAAGATATCCCTCCTGAATTTTCATCCATGTGGCTATGGGGCCAGCCCTCCTACCAGTCTGGATAGATGTAGTTTCTTCAATTGCATAGTTATCAGACTTCCATCCAACTTGATTTCTGATGTTCCTGAGTGATGGTTGTTCTATATTTTAGTCGTAATTTTGACATGGTTGTGCAAAGAGGTGATCCATGTCTGTGTATGTCACCATCTTGACGGGAGGCCAGTAATTGCCTTCTAAATCTTGTCATATGAGATTCTGTGGCAGGAACATGTAAGAGGAGCCATTTCTTCAAGGAAATCTTTCCTAATAATCTATGAACCAATGTACAAGGTATGTTTCTGTCATTTCCTATGACAATACTTACTATGACAAAAGAGAAATCTCTGGAAAAGAGCCAGAAACTGACTGCATTTCTTTTGATGGAGGTGATGCTTTAAGAACCTCTTTTGTGGATGTAAAGTCATGATAGAAATGGCAAAAATTTTATTTGTGTACAAATGAGGTTAGCTTGGATTTTGAAGAAAACTCTCCAGAATATTAAACATTTGCAAAGTAATTCTTTACTATCTTTTATATCTGTAGTTCTCTGTGCACTTAAATGTTTTATTCAAACATATTGACTCATTCAGTTAGCATAAAACCTCTGTAAATTGGTTATTATCACCTTCAGTTTTCTAATTTAATTTATAGATTAAAAAACTAAGTCTTAAAAGTAGTCAAGTTTGCTTGAGGTTATTCAACTAATAAAGCAACTAAGCTAAGAGTCAAACCTTGTTCTTCTTAATAAAATAATAAACCATGAGGTTTCATAAACCACATCTCTTCCATTAAAAAGCTGGGTGTCATTCTGGAGAGCATCAAGGGCTCAGGGAAATACTCATAAATTTTAGCCACATGGTATTACCTAGAGAAGCTATTTAAATGCTTTCAGCGAACTAAGTTTACCAAATGAAATGATTATATTTCCAACAAACCAGTAAGTGTCATTTTAAGGAAGAATGATTAATTATAAATAAAGAAGTTTTTGTTTGTTTTTAAAAATATATTCTGGTTGTATTGCAATTGAATTTTCAAGCTCTACTACATTAGTAAGGCATAGGTGTATTTTCAAATTCTGTTTCCTCAACTTTGACAGTTAGACAACTGATGTTCCCCTCCTCTGCTATTTTAAAAAAGAAACACATATATAAAATTGTTCAGAATTCAGATGGGAAAAATATTTCAATCAAAAATTGGTGACTTAGGCTTTCAGTTTTAAGTCCCACATGTAAAGAGCTAGTCATCACTCTATTCTCAAAACAAGAAAAACCTGGACAAACTAAAAATCCATTACCTTTCTTGGACTTATCAGAGAACCAATATTAATAAGGTAAAATGGATCTCTCAAAATGTGGAGAGAGAAGCGCTTGCAGAAAGACCCGGCTGACATTATTTGGAGCAAAATCTGTTGGACACCAGAAACTGTTAGAAACAGTTAAGTGGTAATTTTGGTGATGTTCTGAAGGTTGGGTACAGACTAGCATGAAAATAATAAACACTAGGGATTCTCAGTCATAAGAGAATTCCTTCACTTTCACCTGTTTTCACTCCAGTAAACCCACCAGGTTCCCATTATGGGGATCTGAGAAATACTTCCTTCCAGTCATGGCAGAAAAAACAAGTGCCATCATGAAACCCACCCAGACTTTTCTCTCTAACTAAGACTTAGTATCCAGGACTAGGAATTTCCCAGAGCACAGTGATGCAACTTGACACAAGCTGGAGGTAGGGGATTCCTCTCCACAGGGGAAATGCCTTCAAGGAAATCGTTTATCAGTTTGGAACCTGGAACAGGGAGCAAGGAAGCAGAGAACAAAAATAAACAGAAAACCACAATAGTAACAACTGTGACCTTGGAAGAGAGACTAAAATACCTGGTAAGGCCATAACCCTGAGACACCGGCTCACTAAAAGACTGAGACATAATCACATTATGTATAATTCTCCTCTCATCCATACTGTACCACGTTACCAATGAAACTTTAGAATAATAACGGATTACAAGTGCAAGTCTTGGATCCTGTCTAAGGAGGAGTACAAAGGGAAACCCCAAACCAAAAGGGAGAACACAAATTAGAGGTATTTGAAGCCTTTGATAGTTATAGGTACAAAATCATCAAATATAGGCAAACACTTAGCCACGTTAACACTAAAAACCTCAGAAGCTATTACCCATAAAATCTGTCCAACCATAAACAAAAATGTCATACTGCATGCCAAATGGTAAGAAAAACACAGTTTAAACAGAAAAGCAAGTATAACAACAAGACACGTATAAAACAAGTGTTGGAATTATCAGAAAATTTAAAATAATTGTAATTCATATATTAAGGATTTTAATGAGAAAAGAAGACAATATGCAAGAGCAGATGGCTACTGTCAGCAAAGATATGGAAACGGTAAGAAAGAATCAAAAGAAAATACTACAAATAATTTTTAAAACTAAGGGAACAGTAATTAGAGTTGAAGAACACGTACAAACCATTCATCAGTACATTCAACGTACCAAGGAAAGAATCAGTGACCTTAAAGATAGGTCAATAGAAATTTCTAAAACTGAAATTCAAAAAGAAATAAGAGGAATTAATGATAAATAAGAGTAAGCAACGGAAGCAGTAACAAACAGATCAGAACATCCAAGAACTGTTACACAATATCAAAAGATATGACACATCTATTGGGATACCTAAAGAGAAGAAAGAACAGGGACAGAAGATCTAAGAGTGCAAATAAGAACAAATGAGATAAAGCATTCTCCACCCTCCAGCCTCATGCAAGCAGACATCTAGGCAAATAATATTCAAACTGAAGAAAATAAAGACTAAAAAAAAACAAACAAAAAACCCCACAAAAACCTTGAAAGCAGCAAGGGTTCAGGGTAGGAGGAACACTTCATCTCCAGAGGATCAATAATAAGAACTACTCTTGGCAGAAACCAAGTAAGCAAAAAGGAAGTAAAATAAAATATTTAATCTGTTGAAAAGGAAAACTACCAAACTAAATTTCTACATTCAGTGAAATTATCCTTCAAAAGTGAAAGAGGAATACTTTCACAGACAGACCAAATCTGAGGGAATTCATCACCAGTAGATCTGCCCTCTAAGGAACATTAAAAGAATGAAAATGAGTACACCAGAAACTAATATAATTTGTATGCCAACTATACTTCAATTAAAAAAGTTAAAAAAAGATATAGGTTAGAAATTAGGGTATACATAAAGAAAGGAAGACATCACAAAGAAATGAAAGTAGAACAATTATCTTAATTTCTATCATTTGTAGTTGATGTAAAAGATAGCTGTTTGCTTAAAGCAATAATAAAAACATGTATCATATGATTAGTGCATTTGGATAAGCAAAAGGAACAATAACATCACGGGACAGAAGGGAGGAACTGAGGATACTCTTGTAAATTACCAACACTATGTTTGAAGCAATGCAGCTTTATTTGAAGGTTCTTTTTGATTATTCAATAAGATATATTATAAACTATAGAGCAACCACTAAAAAATTATGCAAATGGGTAAAAATGCGAAGCTAAGGCTGGAGATCAAATGGAAATAAAATGCTCAATTAAAACTAGCGGAGTTAGGAAAGAAACAGAGGCAGTCCAAAGAATAAATGCAATGAACAGAAAAACGTTGCAAAGATGGCATATTTTAGTAACAGAGGACTAACAATGGACTAACAATCATTTAAAATGTCAGTGGTCTAAGAACACCAGTTAAAATACATCACATGAGATGAAAAGCACACAAGCCAAAATATATACTCTCTACAGGAAACTCACTTTCAACTTAAAGACTCATATAAGTTACAAGATAAAGGCCTGGAGAAAGATATACCATGCTAAAACTAAACAGAAGAAAGATGGAATATCTACATTAATTTCAGACGAAGCCAACGGCAGAGCAAGGAATATTATCAGGGACAGATAGGGACATTGATTACGTAATGATAAACAGATCAATTAACAATTCTGTATTTGCTTCCTGTGGCTTCCTTACAAATTACTGGCAGACTGTGGGTCAGAAAGCAACAGGAATTTGCAGATTTCTGAAATTAAGGTGTCAGCAGGCCCAAGTCCCTCAGAGACCCCTTCCAGTTCTTTGTGGTTGAGTTGTTCCTTGGCTTGTGGCTCCAGGTGTTGCTCGGCTTTCTGCTCCTGTCTTGATGTGGCTTTTTCCTCTCTCTGTACATTTCTTCTTCTTGTGTCTCTTACAAAGTCACTTGTCTTTGGATTTATGATCCACCTGGACAATTCAGAATGAGCTCATTTTGAGATGTTTAGCTTAGCAACATCTGACAGACCCTTTTCCCAGATGATGTCACATTCACAGGTTCTAGGATGTAGACCAAAGTTTTGGCAGCCACCATTAAAGTCATTACAATACATAAAAACAGAATATTAAAATATCTGAGATGAAAACCAGTAGGACTGAAATGAAAAATAGACCATATTATATTTGTAAAGTTCAAACTCTGTCAGTAATTGTCATTACGGAATATAACAACAGAATGTTGAAATACCTGAGACAAAAACTGATCATATGGAAATGAAAAATAGACAATATTATAGTTGTAAATTCCAACCTCTGTTAGTAATTGATAGTCAAAGAGGCAGAAAAGCAGAAGGGATATAAATGACCTAACAGCATTGTAAATCAATTGAGAAATAATCTTAGTCTAGAGGAATCTAAGAAGAAATGGCTACTAAATGTGGTATCCTTATAGTATCTTAGGGGGAAAAAAGACATTAGTAAAAACTAAAGAAATGTGAATAAAATATATACTTTAGTTAATATGTGAAACAGTCCATTACTTTTGATAAATGTGCCATACTAACATAAGGTGTTGACAACAGTGTAAACTTGATTCAGGTTATACAGAAATTCTCTGTACTATCCTTGAAACTTTGTGTAAATCTGAAACTACGCTAAAGTGAAATATTTAATTAAAATTTCATATTGCCTTATAATATTTAATAATAATGAATATAAACTCTCATTAAAAAATTGGGTACCTATATGTCTTGTTAAAACCTATACAGTAGTTGAAAAATAGAAACATTGAATTTCAACACCTATATATGAAGCACATCCCCTCCAGGTTACCAGTCTTTACCATTTCCCATTACCTTAAATAGATTCTCTTTTACACATTTATGCCACATTTCTAGCTTCTACAGGTGTGTGAGTTTACCATTGCTGGTGTAAGGTGTATAACAGCTTAGAAGTAGTTTTGTACGGATCATTAAAATCTTGTCTTAAAAAAGTATTTTAATTTGAAATTTTAAGAGTGGATAAGGAGAACTGAACCAGAGTTTCTGTTTTAAATTAGCCCACCAAAGCCATTTCTGCCAGGTAATATGGTGTACTGATATTTGCAAAGCACATGTTAGTCCTAGCATGTAGAAACTGTTCAAAAAGTGCTGACCGGCTTTTAATTCAGATGGAGAGTAAGTCTTTAGTATATATTGGGGAATGTAGAATTTGGGTGAGGAAGAATGGAACCTGAGGCAGAAATAGCTGAGGAAACTGAAAGTATGCATAGGGTGATTTTGACAGAAGGAGGGAATTGTTAAGTTCTACTAGCACAGATTTGTGAAATATTTGCAATGTATATTATTATAGTTTCTTGTTATCACCTAGAAAACACTGAGAACAAAGGTAATAGCAAATGTTTCTTTTTTAATTCAAATTTATTGTTGTGACTTTGGTTAATAAAATTATACAGGTTTTAAGTGTATAATTCCATAATGCACCATCTGAGTATTGTACTGTGTGTTCACCTCTTAGAGTCAAATCTCCTTCTGTCATGCATATTTGACCTGCTTTACCCTTTACTGCCCTCCACCCCCTTTCCATACTGTTGTCTGTGTTTATGAGTTTTTATGAGTTTTTGTTTTTCTTGTCCGTGAATTTGTTGCTTTCAGTTTTATATCCCATAGACAAGTGAAATCATATGGTTTATAAAACATTTAACTGGTTTGATTTTAAGGACAAATCTTAATAGAATATTTTAGGGGTATTGCTATAGATTCTGGCGTCATACAAGAAACTGGAAGATTTTCTTACATGTTGCCACGGATACAGATGTTTGATTACATAACAGCTCTATTTTGAAATGTGTTTCTCTGTGTATATATGCTAGTACAATGCACTTTTATTAAAATAATAGACCTTCTGGAAGCCACGTACCTTGGATATCTCTCTCCATTTTATTAGATTTTTTCATTAATTTATTTGAGAATAGATGTAAATAAATAACAAAATTTAACATCTCCTAATGATTTAAAAAGTAACTAGTTAATTTTTTACTCAGTCTATATATTTTTCTTCATGAAATAAATTCTAAATTTTTTACCTATCCAAACATTCCCTTTTTTTCAATTTTTTAAATCCATGCACATCCTTGTATTTTTCTCTACTGTTGGAATGAAATTGATGTATTTTATATTGAAAAATTAAATGAATAAATAACTTATCGAAAAAGAAAAGGATATATTTTTAAATGAAAATTAAGCAACAATGAAAGGAAAAAGAACTCTACATTCCTGAGAAAGAGATCAAACTTTACTCAAAATCTTCTCCAAGAGTGCCTTCCTTCCTCCAAGTTCTTCAAGTGCTTAAAGGGGAAATTCAAAAGAGATCTAGTTTAGTTGTAAGGCAGTGCAAACAAAGAAATCCTAACTTTCTATTTCTTCCTCTCTTTCTTCTTTTATGGAATTCTACTAACCCTATCCATCTTAAAATGGACTGATTCCTGTGAAACTGAGGAGAAACAGGAAAAAAAGATTTTCTTTTATTTTGTTTAAACATTTTATTTATTTATCTTTAGAGGGGAAGGGAAGGAGAGAGGGTGGGAGGGAGAGAAATATCAATGTATGGTTGCCTCTCATGGGTCCCTTGCTGGGAGCTGGCCTGCAACCCAGGCATGTGCCCTGACTGGGAATCGAACCACAATCCTTTGGCTCACAGGCCCACATTCAATACACTGAGCTATACCAGCCAGGGCAAGATTTTCTGATGAATAAGAAATGGTGCTTCTCTAGGTACAACAGTTATATAAGCAACTATGTAATTATAGTGTGAAGGAATAAGTTCTCTATGATCAGTCTATGGGGGCCAGAGGAGGAAATGGTTAATTACTTAGATGAATGAAATAGATATTAAGAAAAACACTATAGTAAGAATATTTACACTGGCTTATAATAGTAAATAAGAACAGCATATTGAAATTGATAAGGATGATATACCAGGCTCAGAGAAAAATGAGCAAAATACAGAACTGAAAAAATATATACCTGACCGCTTTGGAGGAGCAGAAGTGAGTTCAACATGGTTGGAATGTGGCTATATAAGCCATATAGGAATAATAGGAGGATGTCTAACTTCCAAAAGTTCTGAGGGCAGTGTTACTGCATATTCTAGGAGGTCAGTCAAAGAAATGATCACTTTTACTCTAAGTCAAGGCACATAGAATAAAAAGTTGAGCAACATACCATTCTTGTGTAGATCTTACAATCAAATGGGTTGTACAAAGAAGTGATAGTTTCAATGCAGTAGGATATTTTATGACTGAATGATTCACCTCATCCTAATTTGAAGGCTGAAAGAAGAACTAAGATGCAGCTTTCTGAACCTGGACATTGGGATTGCAAAGTAGTTGTGGTAAGAGACATAGAATTAAAGGAGTAGGTGAATATTAACTATGACCGGATGTGCTGTGCCTTACCCCCACCTCCTTTGCCTATCTGCCATGCCTCCCCTCTGGCTTTGAAGCCATGATGGAATCTTTAGCCTGTACTTGCTCTGGATAAATCAGATAGAAATTCAAATCACTGTCTTCATAAGTTATCTTTGGCAAGTCTGAAAAGGATGCTGAAAGTCTTCACAACTCAAGTCCACTACCCGTCTCTCCTCCCCAAAATACATGCCTCATTGCTACCACCTGCCTTGTGACCGACAAGACAAAAGCACTCTTTTAGCCTAGTTTATAGTAGTTGCCACCGAGAGCCTTCAATGTCTAGGCCATACCTCATCCAGGCCTGCAAACTAGTTCACTTGTTTCCTAGAGTACTAGTTCTCTAGTTCACTTATTTTCTTCTCATGCTTTTTCTCCCCCTCTGTGGCTTTCTACATCAGCTGGTAGCCTACATATTTTAATTCTTGAATGCCTCACTTAACTACAATTTATTCAACTGGGTAAGCTATTTGGAAGTTTGTTCATTTTTTTTTCTCACTGCTATACTCCAAAATAGTCATATAGTGGTATGAAGCACATATTAGGAAATTAACAATTATATTTTGAAAGGAAGAACTGATTAAAGGCACAAAGGAATAGGAATGGTTAAAAACAGCTTATATTTCTGAAGAATGGTGGTTCTATATGGTCAATACAGAATATTTAATAAATTGTTAATTTCTGACAAAGTCTGGTATTTAGCTTTAAACATATTGTTTTACAGGAGGCAGTGAAAGCTGTGTGTTAGAGAGTGGGGAAGAGGGGTCTGGAATCCTAAGGAAATATCAGACCAACAAAAATAGCCCCAGGAGAAAAAATTTTAACTCAGTATTTAAACAAAGAAGCACTCTTTGTGAGAAACATGGTTTTTAATCTTGGAAATCATTTTCCTTCCTAATAGAAATACCAGCAGAATTTTCAGTGATCAACTTACTAACTCCTGCCTGCTCTATAGGAACATTAGGCATCATATGTACACACAATTCCTGCATTTAATTTTCTTAAACATTTTTCAAAAGTACAATTAATGAGTCCTCTTTGCCAAGGCCTTTATGTCAGTGGCTTAGGTGTCTGTTCATAGTTTTAAGGAGTGTGAAATGTCCTTTCCATAACAGAAATGTTCTACTCTCAGTAGGCCTCTGCAGCTTGCATGTCCAGAAAGCAAAAGCCACTAATGGTGTCTGGGCTTTGTCAACTGCCTAAAAGCAACATTTTCAAAGGTAATTGTGATAATGCAAATGGACAGGGGCCATTCCTCTGCTTTCCCTCTGTCAGCACTGTGGGTGGGACACCAGGCTTTCCCCTATTTTTTGTGACTCTGTATCAACTCTACAAAATGCAAAGTGAAATAAGGAAAGGGCACATTATTTTTAACTTCAAATTCAATCATTTGAATTCAAGGTAATTTCCAGCCAATTTCATCCAAATGTATGTTAATGAACTGAGTTCTCTAATCATTATGTTAAAAAGGTAAATATAAAATTTCAAAATTTGCAGAATTCTGCAAGAAACACTAAAGTGTTTTATTAAGGAATCATGAGTATACATATGGTTTCTTTTTTAATTATATTTTATTGATTATGCTATTACAGTTATCCCATTTCTTCCCCATCATTCCCCTCCACCCTGCACACCCCCTCCCACCCACATTCCCCCCTTTAGTTCATGTCCATGTGTCATAAGTTCTTTAGCTTCTACATTTCCCACATTATTCTTGCTCTCCCTCTGTCTATTTTCTACCCACCATCTATGCTACTTATTCTCTGTGCCTTTTTCTTCTCTCTCCTCCTCCTACTCCCCTGTTTCTAACCCTCCATGCATTCTCCATTTCTGTGTTTCTGCTCCTGTTTTAGCTGTTTGCTTAGTTTGCTTCTATTTTAGGTGTGGTTGTTAATACCTGTGAGTTTGCTGTCTTTTTACTGTCGTATTTTTTATCTTATTTTTCTTAGCTAAGTCCCTTTATCATTTCATATAATAAGGGCTTGGTGATGATGGACTCCTTTAACTTGACCTTACGTGAGAAGCACTGTATCTTCCATTGCATTCTAAATGACAGCTTCACTGAATAGAGCAATCTTGGATGTAGGTCTTTGACTTTCATGACTTGGAATACTTCGTTCCAGCCCCTTCTCACCTGTAAGATCTCTTTTGAGTAATCAGCTGACAGACTGATGGGAACTCCTTTGTAGGTGACTGTGCCCTTATCCCTTGCTGCTTCTAGAATTCTCTCCTTCATTTTAATCTTGGGTAATGTAATTATAATGTGCCTTGGTGTGTTCCTCCTCGGGTTCAACTTCTTTGGGACTCTCTGAGCTTCCTGGAATTCCTGGAAGTCTATTTCCTTTGCCAGACTGGGGAAGTTCTCCTTTATTATTTGTTCAAATAAGTTTTCCACTTGTTGCTCTTCTTCTTCCCCTTCTGGCCCCCCTATAATTTGGATGTTAGGATGTTTAAAGAAGTCCTGGAGGTTCCTAAGCCTCTCCTCATTTTTTTTGAATTCTTGTTTCTTCCTTCTTTTCTGTTTGTTTGTTTCTTCCTTCTGGTCCATTCCATTGATTTGAGTCCCAGTTTTCCTCCCATCACTATTGGTTCCCTGTGTGTTTTCCTTCATTTCACTTATTGTAGCCTTCATTTGTTCATCTAATTTGTGACCAAAATCATCCAATTCTGTGAGCATCCTGATCACCAGTGCTTTGAACTGTGCATCTGAGAGGTTGGCTATGTCTTGGTCGCTTAGATGAATTGGTTCTGGGGCTTTGATCTGTTCTCCCATTTGAGACGTTTTTTTCCTTGTGCCCTCATGCCATTTTGTTTTTTCTTTTTTTAATTTTATTTTAATTGTTGTTCTTGTATAGTTTTCTGTCTTTTACTCCCAACCCAGCCCACCCCCAAGCCCTCCCCACCTCCCTCCCATTTCCACCCCCTCCCCCAGTTTTTGTCCGTGTGTCCTTTATACTTGTTGCTCTAAACCCTTCCCCTTTTCACCTGAAATTCCCTCCCCTTGCCCCTCTGGTGGCTGTCAGCGTGTTCTCAATTTCAGTCTTTGGTTCTTTTATGCTCATTTGTTTGTTTTGTTGATTAGGTTCCTGTTTTTTGGTCTGGTCGCAGCTATTACATAGCGAGGGGTGGACCCTTAGGTGTTCACCAGGTCAGAGCATCCCAGTCGCTGGGTTGTGACGCTATATGTGGGAGCTGGGTCTCAGTGTTTTTAGGTGTTATTTCCCAGCACTGGGGCCCTGGGTTGTGAGTTCTGTCTTGTGCCCTGTTTTTTGCTGGATTATCTGCACATGAATATGGTACTGCCTGGTCAGCCAGCTGCCTTGCACCTGGGGTCCACTAACTACCACCTGTGCTCCTGGGACCTGCTAGCCACCACCTGCAGACCCACCAGCAGCTGCCTGTGTAACCGGGTCCATCAACCTCCACTTCCTCCTGCCGTGACTCCACCCCTCTTATCGGTCTGGATGAATGGTTGTCAGACCTCCATACAGTTCAATTTTCTCTCAGTTCTGGTTGATTTCTTGTTTCTAAATCCTTGTTGTCCTTAATTCTGGTTGTGTGAGGAGGCAGAGTGTGTCCACCTATGCCTCCATCTTGGCCTACATATGTTTTCTTAATAAAAATATTGAAAGAGTCAAGTGGTTGAAGTAGAGAGTACAGCAGCAGTGGCTGGGAACATGTGCTTTGCAATGAGAGGACAAATGACTGAGGGAATCAAGTCTCAGCTATTTACATAAGCAAGACATGCAGTCTCTTTTGCTGTAGAGTCTTCTTCTGTGAAATGGGAATCATCACCCTCGTGAGGTTCTCTTGAGGATTAAATGAGATAATATAGGCAGACCTGGGAACAACTCAATGTACAGTCATTGTTAGTGGAGACACGCAGGGGCTGTGGAGTTCTGAGAACTGGAATTTCTTAATTTGACATTATTGAAAGTAGAAGCTGTGATTTTCTAGGCCAACTGAGTGATTTTTCAACCTTAGGTTAAGAAAGAAATGTATAACAAGAGACAATTTTTTAATCTTTCTTATATATCTACAAGATTTTTTTGTTTTCAATTTACAAAGAGTACTTGGGCACTGCAACTGAGATCTCTGCAGCTTACAAAAACCAGGGATGTAGAAAGAAACATCAGATCAATTTATTAAGGCAATAAAACTACTTACAGATTGTTGGGCAGCAGAGGTAGGCATAGTTGTTTTAGACAGTCTATGAATTCCTGGTGGAAAGGAAGGAGAACCCTATGAATCTACATAAGTCTTGGCTGCTAGATTTGGAGTCAGTTCCTTTAGAAGCAGACTTGTGAATTAGTCCTATAAGAAACTTAGAACAAAATATATTGTGGACTTAAGAGAAAGAACAAAGACTGGTACTAGTACTCTCTGAATCTGGGTGTTCCTGTGTCACCGGAGAATACTTTTATTGACCTCAGCCAATAGGATGGACAGACCAGTGACTAGGTACTAAAGTGCAGTAACAGTGTTGATGGAGGCAGTAAACTATATGGGTTAACATTGGCTTTGAAGTCAGAGTTCAGCTATCAATCACTTGTTCGCTGTGGCACTAGACTCAAGTTACTTGAATGTTCAGTCTCACATTCCTCTTTTGGATAATGGGGGTAATAACACCAGTTTCACAGGACCCTGAGAAAATTACATGAGCTACTTCATGCAAAGCAAAGCCTACTACCTAGCACATAATAGCAGATTATGAAAATGTGACTATTATATACAAATAAACATAATTTAATACTTTGATTTATAAAAGATAAAGAAAACACAGAGCTTAGTATGAAATATACATCTCAGTGTCCCAGATACATTTAAGAAAGTTTGCTTTAATACTTACCTATTTTCTTCTGGGTGAAAGATTTTCTGTATAGACAAAATTTCAGGGAGAAACATTTATGATGGGAGATTCTGTACAATGTTTAGTGAAACCATTTCCATGTCTTTCAGATTTCTTGCTGTGGAATGGGTAGAAGTACAGCATCAAAGAAAACCTACTCACTCATCCCCTGGGCCCTGCCAGCTTAGGCGGATACGCGGAGGAGAAATGGTTCTGGAGTGAAGAGGAAGCTGGAAATGCAGTCTCAACACACTCCACCAGTCGACAGTATTTCCCTGAATCTTTGTGTAACTTCACGGAGCACTTCAGGTCACTGGGCTCAAGTTTTACAAATGTGAATACACTTTTATGCTCCCAGTCCTTGAAAGACACTTTTTGCAGCTTTGTATCTGACTCTGAAATAGTGTTGCCAGCTCTATTTATAGACCAAATTCCCATGGGAAATAAACACATCTTCGGTTGTTGCTGAGCTTTTTGCATCTCCCAGTGACTGCTTCTGTCTCTATATTTATTTGAAAGCATGGAATCTCATTTATTCTCCTTCTCTCTCACACATATTTATTTATACACCTATTAATATATTTATTTATTGACTGACTTTGTAATGTAAAGGAAAAGATTTATCTGGTGATCTGCTATGCCCAGTGTGGTTTATGGTATTGTCCAATACTAACTTTCCCTTTATCAAAACAAGTAATAAGAAACAAAATTTACTATTTTTTCTGAGTTTGCTACTTCTGAATCAAGATAAACAAATTATCATTAAATATAAAATTAAGAATAAATCTTTCAAAAGCATCTGGGCTTCCTTTCAACAAGTGCCAAATGACGTGTGAATAACTTCATTTTTATTATTGACATTAAAAAATACTGATACCAACTAGAAGGAAAGAAAAAATGAATTTTAGGATAAATTTCTTACTCAGCCTGTTCTGTTATAGTAACTTGTGGATACAATGAAATACAGGTCCCCAATAAGTCTTTGTATAAGTACACATCTTAGAAAATTGAAGGTGTCTACACAGTAGTCTTAAAATACTAGAGTGTATACAGGGTCCCAGGATATCATTTACACATTTTCTTCACTCATTACTCTGCTCTCCCTTTTGTTGAACATTTTCACTAACTTCAATTCTTCATTTTTGAATCCAGAAAATCATAGTAACATTGGAACGGTAATTTGCATAGCCCATTCACACAAGCTAAAATTTTTTAAACAAATATAACCACTGCTAAAGGACATATAACATAAATGCTGATGGTTGTTATTTCCATCTTCAGGTTGAGAAACTTGGGGAAACTGTAATTTGCCAAAACTCAACCAGGTAATAAATAACAGAGCTAACTTCCAGCTCCCTGCTGTTTCCATATCCAGTCCTGACTACCCCGTTCAGCAAAAGCATCGACATGTGAAGTGCAGAAGAGATAAAGTTAGATGGCACATGGCAGAAAGAACCAGTCTATGGGACAGCAGTTAAATCTAAAGGCTAGACACTTCTCGGACGCTGCACTTTGTTCTCCCGGTGAGTTATACTTTGGTTTAGCACGCTATTTCCCTCCCATTTGCCTGGATGATTTCTGCTCACTCTTTCCTTCCTTCCTCCCTCCCTCCCTGCCTCCCTCCTTTTCTTTCTTTCTTTCTTTCTTTCTTTCTTTCTTTCTTTCTTTCTTTCTTTCTTTCTTTCTTTCTTTCTTTCTTTCTCTTTCCTTCCTTCCTTCCTTCCTTCCTTCCTTCCTTCCTTCCTTCCTTCCTTCCTTCCAGTGTAAAGAAGATGATCCCTTCCCTGGGATATCTTCCTTTTCTGACTCCTCTATTCCAGAGCTATTAACTCTGAGTCCATATTATGTCTACCTCATGTATAGATTCAGCAAATACAGAATATTGGAAATTAGAAAGGAATCACATCTTTGTTGTTGTTGTTGTTGTTGTTGTTGTTGTTGTTCAAATACCAACTCTGCCCTGAAGACCTTTGGGAGATATATCCTTTCATGGCCCTGCCTACAGGCAACTATATAAGCGCATATTCACGCACCACTGTAGGAATTTATGCATGGGCGTGCATCCCCCATTGTGCTGCTATCACATTCAGAACTGCATATTGTGTGTCTTTGTAATTCCAGTGATCAAAATACCTTCTGGATTTGTCAGATGAATGAAGAAAGCAAGGAAGGACTAAATAAATGCTCTTAAATGATGGTGCAAGTATATGCTTAAAATTTTTCAGGCTCTGTAGCAAGGATAACGTTTCAGATGTTTGCATTAGTTGTAATAATCTTGTTCTGGGAAAACTGCAGTAGAGCCAGGCTTAATTACTAGTGGCAACAATATATTGTCTTCATGACATTAGGTTGGCTTTTAATAATTTTAGACAACTAAATTGTATCGTATAATTAAGTGTGTGTACATATACACACTTAATAGATACATATATATCAAAATTATTTCCCGGTAGTCAATATTTCTCTAAGTTTTACTGGCTCCAGACAGTCTGGAATTGATCCATTTATTTATTCTGTGAAGGGAAATGAAACATATTTTGAAAGGGAATGATTAAAAGTACACTAATATCATTCTACCTAGAGTTTGTTTGTAAGAAACTATCTGGCTATACTTGGATCAATGCCATCAGGAAGCTTTTGAGAAGCCAAGGTTAGTGTGGTAGCTTCCCTTGGTGACTGGCTATTAAAAGAAAACAAGATGGTACTTATGTCAAAGGGGCTGCTTTTCAAAGAAGCTTGCACTTCCCTGAATCTTAAAAGGAAATGTTGATTTATGTTAGAGAACATGAAGCCCTCGACATGACTCAGGCCAGGTATGAGATAACATCACAGAATTATGTCATATATTAGAGAAGGGCACAGAATGGGAAAATGTAGCATAGTTTTATTAAACTTTGGAGAAGCCATTTGTAAGAGTAGAAGACAATTTTAAATATGTTTATTGATGAGGCCAATGGTTTATTCAGTGATACTTGTTTTGTATATGCTACACACAAGGTGCTGTGATAAGCACTGAGAAGATCTGGGGAAGATGAAACTTTCCCTGAAGCAGAGCACAGTGTAGTGTGGCAAAGTGAAATAAAATAGGTAAAAAATTCCCATAAAACACAGGGAAATAATACAGTTGAGACATGTATGAAGTGGGGTGATTATGCAAGAGTGCCACACTGCTTGGAGTGGAGTAAGGAATTCTTAGAAAGCTCTACAGAGATACTTGTTCTAAGTTTTAAAAAGAGAAAATAAATAGACATGTACACAATGTAGATTCTAGCAGAAGGATCTACATGTGCTGAGATAAAATCAGTGCATGATAATTTGAAGAATGGAAAGCAACCAGATACAGCTGGAAGGCGCCACCAGTTTTGCATATGGGGAGTTAAATGTTATCTTAGAGGATGGTCCAATTAACTAAGCTAAACTCTTTATGGCAATTAACTTCACAGACATAAATATGAAGTAAAAACCACAGGGATGCTAAAATATATGCAAATGAGGGAAACAAACTTTATTTTGGTACATGGGAATGTTATTTCCTCATGATATTCCTGGGTCAAGTGATAGGACTATTGAGGACACAGTCTTTGGAGACAGAAAGGTTGATTTTCTATTCTCACTGTGCTACTGACTATATGGGTGACTTTGTGACATATCCTACACATCCTGCTTAGTATCAGTTCTCTCAGTGAAAGTTATAAATAATAAACTCATCTTGCAGAGTTTAGCCTGGAACCCAGTAGGTCCTCAGAGAATGATAGTTGTTTTTGTTTTTATTATGCCACTGACAGCAAGAGATTACAGATTTGGGCTAGGGATGTGTCCCTACAGCAAATCCTGAGTTTGAGCCATTGTGAGTGGTGGACCCCATCACAAAGTGTCCCCCCGTCAGCCAGGTTATTGGGAAGGGCCTCTTCATTCTCCACGGGGTTTCCTTTCTGCTAATGGCTCCTCAGGCTGTTCAGAAGCACCGGAGCAGAGCAGAACTGCTGTACTGTGTGTGCAACTTCTTTGTGTCTCTCCCCTACTGGCTGGCACTTCTGCCTCTCACTGGAGCGTGACTGTTTTCTTGGAAGAAAAAAGCAATACAAACAGCCTGTATCAATGGCTGCAAAGCAAAATAAAAGTATTCTTGCAGCTCTTATTTCATTATAAGTTGAAGGCTTACCCTGTTTAAGGTACAATGCTAAGTGCTGCTTTAAATTTTTTTCTTTTTTTTTATGTCTCAGGATAGTCCTGTGAACTGGTTCCTGTTGAAATTCACATTTGAGAAGTAAGAATAATGAGGCTGAATGTGGTTAAGTAACCTGCCCAATGTCAGATGTTTAGTAAATGACTAAGTATGGAACCTGAATCCAGCCCATATTGATTCCAAATCTCATAAAATAACTACTTTGCATAGGATAAAATTACATGTGTCACAATAGAGAACATTTAATACAATTAGAAATAGGAGGGGCAGGGAATAAATATCATAAATATCAAGAAAAAACCTTCATTTTTCTGGTCTTATTCTAGCATGTAGAAGCTTTGAATGAGCAGACTTGTTATATCCTTTCTTCCCCAAGCCTTTATACTTCATATCCCCTGCCTCAATTATTTATTAAGGAATATATATTAAATGGTTGCTATTAACTAGACACTGGTATTTCCATGATACTCAAAGTATGTTTGCTGCCTTCACAGCTTGGCAGAAATTACCACAATAAAATAATAAGAGGGCTAAGCAATAATTACAAAACACTGTGACACATGCCATATAGCAATATAAGAAAGCATGAATAGCTCTGCCTAGTTTGGAATTAGCACATTTTATTTGATTACCTTTATTGTAATGAACCAGTCCTATAGCAACAAGTATAATTGATTTTCTAGCTGGCCCATGAAGGAACACTTGTAAGGTTAACTAATGTCAACATATATTTCTGACAGAATTATGCCATAATGCATATTTATGGATTCATATTAAACTATAATGTGAAAAAGCAAAAATGCCAGGGATTCCCCCAATTTTGATCAAGTGCCAACAATGTGAGAGCCCATTTTACATTTCTCTCTAATTCTCTTTGCTACTTTTTTCTTTCCCAAACTTCCCCTGTTTGGGATCCTTGAGATCCAGCCTAGACCTGCAGGTTTGTAGGTAACTTACATACAAAGAGGTTCAAAGTCTGTTAGGTGCCTTAGATTCATGGATAAGCTAGGCTTTCTGTTATCCCAGCAGATAGAGAATTAAATTATATTTGATATCCAGAGATTAGGGATTTTTAGAATCTAAGACAATTTTGACTCAAATCCTTCTATTATGCACACATAGCCTCTGAAACATAATTTTCTCTGCACATGAAAATCACTTACTATATGCAAGCATCAAATCTTAGTTAACTTCACTGATTATACTGAGGATGATGGCAGCAAGATTAAAATGAATAACAGATTACTTCTAAATTATTTATATTTAAGTATCAGAATACATTATGTAATTTTCTTAGTAAACTCTTAATTTTGGGGGTAGATGTAATTTAAAATGGAATGCCTGTTCATATTTGCAATCCAAGAAATCACTTGTGGGAGGCAGCCTTTAAAATGGCTCTCAGTGCTTCTCATTTCCTGGTATCCACAGCCATGTGTAACCTTCTCCTCTTGACAGTGGGCTGGACTTATTCCCTCTCTTCTAAGAAAGAGAACATGACAAAAATTATGTCTAAGATCTAGTTATAAAAAGACTGTGGCTTCTATTCTCTCTCTTTCTCCCTCCCTCCATCTCTTATCTTCCTATCTTTTGGTCTTTCTCTCACCCACCTCATTCTAGGGAGATGAGTCACTGTATTGTGAGTGGCCACTGAAATCTCTGTCCAACCACCAGTGAAGACCTGAAGACTATCAACAGCCATGTGAGGGGCCTTGGAAGCAAATACTTGCCCCAGATGAGCCATGAGATGACTGCAGTCCTTGTTGACATCTAATAGTTTTGTAAGACAGCCTGAGTCAGAGGCATCCAGTCACATCAGCTACCTGACCCAGGGAATATGAGATAATGAGTGTTTGTTGTTTCAGGGTGCTAAGGTATAGGGTAATGACTATGCCAGCTAAATTGTGAGCTAAGGCAATTGGATTCATGGACTAATGGATGAAGAGTAGAGGAGCCAGCCCATGGACATAGATAAGTTTGAAATGGATATGTGATTCATACTGAATAATCCTACCTGAATATTGACATCTTCTATAAAATAGAAAAAGCATGCTGTGTCCCTGGCCAGTGTTGTTGAGTTGGTTGGAGCATCATACTATACACTGAAAGGTTGCGGGTTCCCATTTCCAGTTAGGGCACATACCTAGGTTATGGGTTTGCTCCATTGTTGGGGCACATACAGAAGGCAACTGATCATTGTCTGTCTGTCTGTCTGTCTGTCTCTCTTTCTCTCTTCCCCCGCACCCATCTCTCTCTTCCATTCCTCTCTCTCTCTCGAGACAATGAAAAAATGTCCTTGGGTAAGGATAAAAAGAAAGAAAGAGGAAAGATACGCTGTAGCGATTGCATCTGTAGACAACAATATTCAAGTTTTCCCTAAGCATATCACGCAGGTGCTGGACTCAGCTATCAAGACACCCCTGTGAATATAGATAGATGTTTCCATTTGAAGCTTCTTTTAGTTAATCTATATAGGTGCCACATTGGCCTGCTACAGTGAAAATGCATGTAATGGTATTTTTGATATATCAGCAGTTATGTTCTCAAAACTGATATTGCTGGAACATTGGAATTGCACATTGTTTTAGCAGCTCTGAACATCAACACCTGACTGCTTTTTACAAAACTGAGGGAGATTCCAGAATAGATAACTCATTTATATGAAAATGAAATATGTTTATGTGATATCCTCTTATGAAATCATCACTTTGGCTTTAATTGTGGGGAGGGGAGAAAATATTAAGTAATATAAGTAGAAATTAAAGGGTTCTGGCAATGCTTCAAAATGAAATACATTGGTCAGGATTCTGTTGCTCAAAAAGACAAGTGAATTTTAGGAATGATACAGAGATATCTTGCTGCTAGATATGGTGTTTCCATAGTGATAATTACATAACATCTATATTTCTATGAAACCATCTGTGAAGGAGTAGAACATCCTTTTTTTAAAGATATCATACTGTTGGCTTATTATTTGAAGATGGTTAAAAATAACCCAGGCAGGTGGGTGTTTGATGTTCTTGTCATATGCTTAGGCTTAGAAGGCATGTATACCAAACATTGCATTCCCCAACTCTCACTCAACAAACGACATAGTACTTTCTACTCCTTCATACAGCAGTTCTCTAGTAGCTACTACCTAGACTGTAAGGAAAATTGAAGACCACACTATAGAGTCAGCTTACCACAACCCTCTGTGCAAAGTCTTTCCCCCTTAAAGCTAAGGCCTTGAGTTGCTTAACAAGTGAAAACCCTCTACCATCCTCCTTCAGCTTAGATTTGCTCCTAACCCAATTGAACAGGCTTGTCTACAGATGGCCAGTCTCAACAGCAGCTAGCAGGGCAGCTTTTCAGAACTACTCTAACATGGTGAAAAGAAGTATAAGACGGTTGTGAACCACTGTGGTCTCTGATGGGGGAACCACAAAGTAAGTTTTAAAACAAAGTAAGTGTCCTGTTAGAGAGTGAGTTTCTTAAGGATAGAGATTGTGTCCCATTCTTATCTGACCAAAGATCACAACAAGGTGAGGTATTAAAAAGTATTTGTTGCAAGAATCTTGGCTAGATATGTCCATCAAAATTTTGGTCCCTAAAATTATCCATAGTTTCTTCTCTATCGTAAGTTCATTTGTCCATTATAAACTCAATTTATTCAGCATGTACTGAGTCATACACTAAATTTTTCTCCCCAAGGATCTTGCCAATATGGCAAGTTTTTAGACAAAAACTTACCTAAAGCAAGGAAATGTACCTCAAAATACGTACTTATACTCATGTGTTTAGTTTGCTTGGGATTTTCTACCCTAATGAGATCAATCTGTTATTTATAGTATGTTACTTTAAAAATGTATACACATGCTTTTAGTTTGATGCAAAGTAGTACATATGAAATTCTTTTGGTCAACATGTTACTACATTGAATTTTGTATATATTTATAAGATTATTATTTTCAGTCAAATTCTTAGATTTATTCACAGGTAAATTAGTAATAAGTGATTCTTGGTTCAGAGATCCATTTGTTTCTTCTTTCTATATGCCTACAGTTGTTACCAAGTAAAGATTTCTACCTTTGAAGATCCAAATTTCATTACAGATAAAGTTACTTACAGGATGTGATTGGATAAATACCAGGAATGCCCCTTGATTTATAATTCTCTTTTTATGCCTTCTAATTTGCATCTTTAAATTCCACTTTTCTTAAACATAAAAGACACTATTTAAAGGGCAAGTATTATCTGAACTGTGCAAAGTGTTTGTTTACAGACTATTATTATGAACTCTGACTTGAATTACACAGTTGGTCAAGCTCCTTATCAGAGAGCAGTGAATTGGGATGATAGTTGAAGGGACAGATTAACTTGTAGTGAAGCATTGACATTTTCTGGAAATGAGACTCATTTCAGAATACCCTGTGACATATAAGGACAGTAGAGTAATTATTAATGATATCACAATTTTACTTAGGCCCTTTTGCGTTACTGTGCAGAATAACTATTTTTTTCTATCAATAATTTATTCAAATATAGAATAGAAAATGAGATACAAATTTTGATAGACAATAGCTATCAAACATGTGCATTCAAAAAAAAATTGGGGTTAAAAGTGACTATAAAGATAATCCTCCCTCATTATGCTTTTTATCTCATGATTCACTCTTTTTTAGCTTTTCAAGTTTAGATTGTGTCATTTTGCCAATGCTAACTTATTGAATCAAAGGAATTAGCTGAGAAAGGACTATGCTTTATTATCTAGTACAGCAACTACTATACTACAGATCAGCAATTTTCAATCTTTTTCATCTCATGTCACACATAACTAATTACTAAAATTATGCAGCATACTCAAAAGCATACTATGGTTTTTGCCAATCTGGTAAAAAGTAGGTATAATTTTGATTGACTTACAAAAATAGTAATTACCTACCCTTTTTACTCCAAAGCAACTTTTTAAAAAAAATCAGGTGCCTATAATTGTATATATGGATCTGTTAGGTAGCAGCTAGGAATGAGTGGCTGGAGGGGAAATAAAGCCCCTTTATTAGATTGCAATGGGCCCCTTCCCATTGCAATCTAATAAAGATCTGAAAACAGGAGGCTAGAAACAAAAGGGAAACATATCTCACCCATTGATTCACTGGTCCATAACCTGGTGTGATAAGATTGCCAGGTGTTCTAAACATCACGAGCAAAACTATGAAAGCACAGGAGGAGGGGAGCCCTTGAAGTTCTGTGTGTATTTTCTCCACTAGCTGGGAAAAAAGGCCTTTGTAACTGTCCCAAGTACTGGAAGGCAGTGGAGGAAGGGAACCTAGAAACTGACTAAAGTATATGACCCATGAACCCCAATAGTCAGCTCACTCAGATTAGCTGGGTGCTTATTTATAGCTTCTGGCTCAAATGTATAAAATAAACTTACTAACAAAGTTACTAGCAAATTTATTTCCTTCGTATATGGGGCATTCCAACTAGCCGGGTGCCTGCTTGCAGCTTTCTGCTCATATGGTTTTTAAAAATAAACATGTTATCTCATTTTCACTACAGTTGCTGCCTCTTGCCTAGATTGTTCTCTTGCGAGCAAGGCAAGAACAGAAGAGGGGGACAGACCTCTGGTGTCAAAAATTAATCAATCAGATGCAACCTTATTATGCAATATGAGCAATAAGATACAACTCTATAATATGACCTATATATTTATGGTCCAAGACCGGACATTCACATCCAGAAGGCTGTGGTGTTGGAATAGATCTGTGTATGAAATGCCTACTATATATTTGAAATAGTTATTCTCTTAAGTACCCTAAGATTATTGCCTCCCCACAAAAACTAAAACAGATCGAATTACATTCCCACTAGAAGTGTGCTGAATGGTCATTACTTTAACTTTTTGCCAAAACATATTATGGTAAGATTGAAATTAGTGCCAATCTAAGAATAAAATGTATTTTTTAATAAGGTTTATTTAAATAGTTTTAATTTATATTTTTATTTTTATCAAAAATTTAAGATTAAGTAACTCTTCATGTTTATTCTTTTTAGATTTCCTGTTTAGTCAAGTGCCTTGTTTTGCCTATTTGTTTATACTATGATTTATTTTTTCTTATTCTTGAGATATTTTTATATATCCTGTACAATAATCCTTTGTTGCTTATATGTGTTAAAATATTTTATTCCACTGTATGCTTTTACTTTGATGCTATATATTTTTCTTTTTTTAAAGAACAGAAGTTGCTACTTTAAATATTGTCAATATTTCATTTTTTTCTTTTTCAATCACATTATTGAAATGTAATTCACATACTATAGAATTCTCCCACTTA
Source organism: Anoura caudifer (assembly GCA_004027475.1). Taxonomy (NCBI): domain Eukaryota; kingdom Metazoa; phylum Chordata; class Mammalia; order Chiroptera; family Phyllostomidae; genus Anoura; species Anoura caudifer. The sequence continues at coordinate 107,430 of PVKU01005782.1, forward strand.
AAGTATACAATTCAGTGGTTTTTAGTATACTCACAGAATTGCATAATCATCCCAATCTAACTGTAGAATATTTTTGTCACCTCCTAAAGAAAGCCCATACCCATTAACAATCACTCCCCATTTGTCCCAACACTCAGCCATAGACAAATACCCATCTACTTTCTCCATCTTTATAGATTTAGGAATCTTGACATTTCATTAAATGGAGTCATGCCATATTAGGTCTTTTTGTGACTACTTTCTTTCACCTAGCATAATGTTTCCAAGTACAATATATTGTCCTGTGTTTCAGGATACCATTCTTTAAAAAATTACTGAATAGCATTACATTGTAAAAACATGGTGCATTTCCTTTATTCATCAATCATGTAATGGTCATTTGTGTTGTTTCAGTTTGATGAATAGTGATGGTATGGACTTTTACTTCGATGTTTGTTTAGACACGTTTTCATTTCATCTGGGTACATACCTAGATGTAGAATTATCGAGTCATATGGTACACTTAACTGCCAAAATTTTTGAAACCACCTGTGACATTTTACATTCTCACCAGCACTAGATGATGGTTCCAGTTTATTCGAATCTTCATCAATACTTGTTTTTATGTTATTTTTATTGTAGCTATTCTATAAAAAACACCATTTGAGGTTGTGTGTTAGTCTAATTTTGATTTGTAAATCACTAGTGGCTAATGATGTTGCACATCTTGTATGGGTTTATTGATAATTTGTATATCTTCTTTGCAAAAATATCAATTGAGATACTTTGACATTAAAAGAAAGCTATTTTAGCTTCTTTAGGAAAGATGATCCATTTGCACCCATTTTGTTTAAAACTGTATATATTTAAAGTATAAAATGATAATTTTATATATACAAATTATGAAATCATCATTAAAATAAGCTAATTAACATTTGTGTGTGGTAAAATGTAGGTTCTACCTTTTTAGAAAAACGATATGATTTCCACTTTAACCTTGCCTACACTTGGAGTGAGTTTCCAGTTGACAGCATACAATTAGGTCATGCTTTATCATTTACTCTGCCAGTCTTTATCCTTTAGTTTATTTGGATCATTCACATTTATTATATTATTATTATTATTATTATTATTTATATATTGGGACTTAAGTCTAGCATTTTTTGTTCTGCTTTCTATACATTTTGTCTGTTTTTAATTTCTGTTTTCTTTTTTCTGATTTATTCTGAGATACTTGAATATTTTCAATACTTTGCTTTGATCTCATTGTATGTTTGTATATGTGTGTGTGGTTACTTTTTGTTCTATCATATATACCTTAAGTAACACAACATGAGTTTTTATTTTTATCGGTTCTGCCATATTATCAATTAAAGTGTAGAAACATTATCTCCTTCCCTCCAATTACCCTCACTCATTTATATTGAGGGTAGAGAAAATGTTGTTAAATATTTTCTCTACCTCATTAAAACTATATCAGATAGTATTATGATTTTTGCTTTAAACATCAAACATAATTTAGGAAATTGAAGAGAATAAGGAAAGTCTATTGTATTTGCCTATGTGTTTTTTTACTGTATTTGTCTTCCTGCTTTGTTGGGAACTGCCCTGCCTGGTTTCAGGAGTCATAACCTCCCCCATGGCTAAGGCTGAGTGAGCTACCTTCAGACTATAAGCCACTAAGGAGACAAAGCTTACTTCCCTGGCAGGAGCGCCACTTCTGCTTCATCCATAACTGGCCTCCAATGCTTGGTCGGTTAGCCTTAAGATTCCCTCAAAGGAGGAGTTGCCTAAGACAGGCACAATCATGTGGAACGTCCTCAAGGAAGGACTCGGGGGGCTGCAGCAAAAGGGGTGCTATGCCTCACTCCCCAGCTATCCTGACATAGCGTAAGTCCCCAATCTGTCTGGGAGAAGTTTCCTTATCTCTTGGCTTCCTGGTTCTGCATCACTTAAGCCTGAAACATTGACAGAGGGCGGTGCAGTACTGTGCTGGCTACAGTGGGCTCCCTGGGTGATTGAGCAAAAGAAAGAATTTGTAAAGTCCTGTGAAACCTGCTTTGCTAAGAATGCTCTCATTTAAATGATAAAGGTCTGAGGAAGAAATGAGATTGTCTCCCAAAGTTTTGTAGCCCCTTAGCTGACAGACCCTGACTCAGATTAAGCCCTCAGAGTTCTTTGCATGTTATCTGTTGTTTGATCCTTGCTGCCTGAAAATGATTGATGAGCTTTACCTGCATTCCTGTGGAAAACAGACCTAATAAAAGCCACTGAGAAAGGAGTTCTTGGCCCTTCTCCTTTGAGAGATTGGCCACCTCTCCTCCCCAAGCAGATCATGTCTTGGTAGTCTTATTCTCATCTGTGGCGGATGGGGGACTCTGCAGGTGGAGCTCCCCCACACTTATTCATGTTCCAAGATTCATTTACATATTGTTTTCTTTCCATTTAGAGCACTTTTTGTTATTGTGGGTGGTTGGGAGGGGGGCAAATATATCTTCTGTTGAAAAAGGTCTTAGTCCTGATTTCATGACTAAAGTGTCAAGGAATATCTTGATTTCTCCATCATTCCTGAAGGATATTTTCACTGATGTAGGATGCAAGATATGGCCTTGTTTCACATGCTTTTACCTTGAGTAACTTCTATTAATAAGATGGTATCTGGGAATGTCTTTCTCCCAATTTGATGTTAAAATATGTTTTGCTGGTTTTGGGTTTTTTTTGTTGTTGTTGTTCATAGTATATCCTTTTTGTTCAGCACTCTGAATATGTTCACTTATCTCCTTCTATATTAATATAAGTATATACTATCTCATTTGGTTACTATTTATCTGACATGATTTGACCTTCACTATTTGGATGTCTACTCTGATCTGTGTAGATGTGTTTTTACAGAAGATATTGTGAATTGCAGTACCAGTGATTTACTTCCAAGTTTTTACATACCACCTCATTGCCATTCCTAACCATACATTTGAAGCATATATAGCATGTCTATACATTTCAACATAATTTTTTCATTATCAATATGTATATGTCATTCTAATCCATCCTGTCATTCCTTTTGAGAACAGTAGACAAACAAAAGAAGAACAGAAAGTTGAGGTTGTTCTCCATTTCAACAAGTACCCTAAGTAGAATTTAGGATGAAGATTATGGAATGTGCACCTAGTTCAGTAAAGAATGCATTTATAAATATTTTTAATATATGTAAAATGAGAGGTGGATCATAACTACTCTTCCAACTAAAACTCTGATTCTATCATTGTACAGTCTGGTTTTCTCTATTCTGCTAAGTCAGTAATCTCTATGCTATCTGAAGGCATAAGCTGCCACTTCATGATGACTTCCCAGAGTTTAGTTAGTCAATGTTTTATTTCCTGCCTTAAAAATGAAAAATTTTATATACAAGCATATAACTTATGTAGAAAGGGATTCTAAGTGTTTGGACTACCTGATTTGTATCTACATGAATGAAATTAGATCAATGGCAAATTGACACTACTGCTGATATAATGTGGATGAAAGCTCAAGCAAAGTAGTCCCCCTGAAAAAAAAATTAAACAGAGAAAAAAGAGAAAGAGAATCATTGTGATGGAATAATTTCATTTATATGTAGGAGTCTATACCTAGGGAATAGCTTCACAGTGCATTGCACATCTTTTCTCTAGGCTCATCTCTGTAGGAGGCAAACAGTCATAAAGAACTATGTATGATTCAAATGCTTTAAAGGTAACTATATTAATTATGATTATTCAAGAGAGGTTACTAATTAATATTTTTATTTTGACACATGCTTCTTGTGATACAAATGTCAGTTTGATGTACATTAAATTTGACATTCATTTTACATTATTTAAATTGATTGTGTGTAAACATGAATTGAGCCCTGGCTGGTGTGGCTCACTGGATTGAGTGCTGGCCTGTGAACCAAAGGGTTGCAGGTTCAATTCCTAGTCAGGGCACATGCCTAGGTTGTGGGTCAGGCCCCCAGTAGGGGGTGTATAAGAGGCAACTACACATTGATGTTTCTCTCCCTCTTTCTCCATCTCTTCCCCTCTATCTAAAAATAAGTAAATAAAATCTTAAAAAGAAAAACAAATTGAATCAATAACAAGTTGGGATATGCTTTTAAAATTACATATGCTTCCCTTGAATTTCAGATGCCATACTTTGGGTACCATACTCCTCCCCACTATGAAAATATTCATCCAGTACCTTAAGCTGAAGCAACTCACTAGGATATTAGCTAAAATATTGACTTTGTTAGAAATATTTATAATTTTGGCTTTATGATTATCCTAGTAGGCTACAGAGAAAACTCAGGCTTAATGAATCCATGAGATTCTGTTCTCCTACATGTACAGTCTAGTGTCTGCCTTCCCACAGAAGTTTATTATCAACTAAAGATGTAAAAGGTTATGCAAATGGAAAATAGGTGACAAAATAAATTATAATATCTTTAAAGTGCTAGAAAAACATATTAAATATATTTGAGATAATTGTTTTAATTATATTTTATTTGATAACACAATTTTATTTTGACAACTAACAGATATTTGACTGTCTCTATATGATAAATGGTAGTTTTCATAAATTAGACTTTAACAGAGAAGTATCCTGTTATACTGAATTACTATAAATCTTCTGTGACAATAGGATTATAGCATATAGTTCTGTATAAGTTTCTGCTTCCATGCTCCAAAGTGAGAAAGTTCCAAGTTATCAAATTTTCTAAGTAACATCATTTTCAACTTCATCAATATTTTCATCTGGCATATTAGAAATGCAAGAAAGGGACTCAGAAGAAAAATAGTGGAGTTGCTATTTCTAGAGCTCTTTATAGAAACTGAAATATAAAAACTGGAGTTCTTGAGTGAAAAAAAATATCTATCTTTGAAACTTACACAGATTGCATGCATAAGAAGTAGAAATTTAAGGCCAGAGATAGAATATACTGGTGCTATAATAATCATGAATACCTAAATATCCATACAACAGATTGGTGTATTTTAGCATAGTGCATGACATATCATGTCATTCTACCTACTCTGACAGCTAATCCAACTTTCCTTGAAGAATCTAATTACTGGCCTATCCATGGTCCATATTGCATAGTAGACATAACTGGATTTTATTTTCATGAGTGTTTCTAACCTTTATGAGTTAGCATCATTACCATTATTATGCTCAACTACACTCCAGCTGAAACTATCTGTAACTGCACAAATCAGTGCCTATCAACCTGACATTACTTTTGTCTGGCCTAAGGTGCATCACAAGAAACAAGGCCTATATTGAAAAGTAGGAGCACAGGCAAAATGGCCCTTCCAAATACATGAGGCCAGCATAGTTCTGAGGTAATTGCTGCCAAAGATCTACCTAGCATTGACTTTAAAGTTAGTTGGTATATATTTCAGAAGGACAAAATGAAAATTTAAACCAACCAGAAAAGAAGGAGAATGAAGAAGTTTAGACTTATGAGAGCTTAAAACCAACTATGATTCCCTTAAGCTGTTAGAATAAAATCCAAATGCATTTCTATTCACTTCACTAGCCTATCATGGAGCCCTGGTTGACCTATAAGAACCTTTTATTTCATCAGCCCATTTTTTTCTCTCAAGCACTGTACTTCAGATAATCTATCTATTTTCCTAACATCCTGGGCACTCTTCACTGTAAGGACTCTCCTTAAAATAGAATTACAAATGAATAACTATAAGACATTAAGAGCAGATATGATAATAAAGGAAATCATCAGGAGTCAAAAATATAAGAAAAGCATAAATCCAAAAAGTAATCAAGTCCCAAAGCAGGTGGCCTAAAGAGTTCTGATAATCTTCAGTGTTCTCAGACTTTGGCTTTAAATGGACAAGATTCTTTTTTAGAGAGTGCTGAATAGAGTCAAAACCTTGAAAGGGAACAACTTTAAGTGAAATTTTGGACTAGAGAAACAAACAGCAAGAAAAGTGAGACAGCAAGGGAATAAATGTCAACAGGAAAAGAAAATGACATGAAAACTCTAACAGAGGTTTGAAATATGGATTCAAACTACCTACATGTCCAGGGATGAAATAGACCAAGGATAACATAAGTCAGTCCTGAATGACAAGGGTCCAAGAAGCCTCACAGAAACAAGGTAAATCTTTCTCCAGGAAATTAGCCCACAACCAAGACTTCAAATCATATAGACAAAGCTTTGTTGAATATGATCTCAGAATTTAAAAAAATCCAAACATATAATAAAATAAGTGGAATTAGAAGAAATTAGAAAATGTGAAATTAGGATCCATGCATATGTTAATATTAGCAATATACATGAAAAATATCTTACATGTTTAATGAAATAAAAAATGAAATAAAATATGACTAACATTCAAAGCATTGTCACAAGAATAATTTGAAAAGAACTAAATAGAATATTTTCATGAAAAATATCCTACTTGAAATGAAATGCGCCATGGAAAGGTTCAAACAAGGATTGAGCATAGATTAAGAATGACTGAATTAGTTGCTGAGCTAAAAAGACAATCAAGAATGAAGCTTTGGTTCACAGAAATGGTCAGGAGAAATACTGAACAAAGAAAACTTAAGAGAATAATTACTGCTAAATCGTTCTAAGTTTTATATGTTATTTGAGAAGAGGATAAATATACTGATTAATTTTACATGTTAATTAAATATGCATGAAATAATTTCTAGAAAAATCATTCAAAGTGTATAAATGTTAGCTATAACATCTATATTTGGAAAGTGTGCATTTATGTGATGAGGGAGAATTGAGTGTAAAAGACATGCACAGATTAACAAAAGACCTTGATCTATCCAAAAGAAGGCAAGTATAACTTTCTAAATGCATGAAATCAATTCAAATTAAAATGAAAACAATGCCTATAAGTCTCTGTCAGTAAAGTAAAGCAGAAAAATAAAAATAATCAAAGGATCAAGTGATCAGAAATGTAGATAAAATGTGCCTGCAAATAAAAACTAAAAGTACATAGTAAAAATTTACTTGAATTCATAAGATTCAGTAAGGATGGTAGAGACACAAATGAAGTTTGCCTTTTTACACTATAACAATGAGCACTCAGTAGACTGCATAAAGATACCATTTATAATAGAAACAAAAATGTGGTATACAATACCATCATTATAAGGCTTGCAAAACTTATTGGAAAAGCTTATGAAAGTTCTCAAATGTATTAAAGAAGATCTAAGTAGAGAAATATACATTGCTTTTTGATAAGAAAACTTAATATAAATATGCAAATTCTCCTAAAATTAATTTATAAATTCAATCAATTTTCAATCAAATTCCAACAGACATTTTTTCTGCATATTGGTGCCTATCCCAAGTGAGGAAGTCTCGCACCAGTATTGTTCATAGGCTACTCTTGAAATGTCACTTCCCTGGTGTTGTTGACTGCACTCACTGGTGGCGGACTCAGAAGCTCTTGAACAGCTTCAGAAGAGACTGATGTACAGTGTACTTGGTATTGTCTTCTTTTTTCATTAAAAGAAAAACACCAGAATTGATTCAAATGTTCAATAGAGAAAAAAGAAAGTAGTGTATTCATATAGGGAAATGCCATATGCAGTGAAAATTAACAAACTTTGGATCCAGACTCTTTTGTCTGTACTCAGTAGAACTGAAAAAAAAACACGCAGTGGAAGAAGGTTGTAGCCATGGAGGCTTAAATATTCAAAAATATAACTATGGAGGACAACGTGAAAGTCCTGAGGGTATACTATATAGCATTTTAATACATTATAAATTCATTTTCCGTCAACTTGTTTAATGAATTAGTTTAAATAGCCCTGGCTGATGTGTCTCAGTGGATTGAGTGCTGACCGTGAACCGAAGGGTCACTGGGGCAATTCCGAGTCAGGGCACATGCCTGGGTTACAGGCCAGTTCCCTGGGGGAGGGGAGATGCGAGAGGCAACCACGCACCGATATTTCCTTCTCCTTCTCTTTCTCCTTCCCTTCCCCTCTGTCTGAAAATAAATAAATAAAATCTGTTAAAAAAACTAGTTTAAATGATAAAAATGATACTTTAAGAAACTTTGGAACTATTTTTATTTTGCTTTGTAAACTTCCTTCACCTCCTTCAACCTGAGAATGAATGCTAAGGATCATTTTACTGGTTTCCCACAGAAAGTTACAGAGCAGTTGTGTGGTATAGTCTCCCACCTTTTCATTGTATAGCTCCTCTAAATGCGGTTAGCTACAACACTAAGTCCTATCAGGCCCTGAGCAAATCACTCATTCATTAATTTTTATTCATTTGATCAATTAAGAAACACATTTACATCTACTGTCAGGCACTTTGTCCTGTGTGGGTACAACATTGGATAAGGCATGGATTTACCTGGATGTGCTCACTGCTGCCCAGTGAAGGAGGACACTGATCCTGTCCTAAGTGGGGTGAGACATCATACTTATCTATGCCCAACTCTAGATATCTTTATTGGCATCTTGATTTTTAAGAGGTGTTTCTCACTGTCCCATGAGGAAAAGAGGAATATCAAGGGAAAGTCTCAGCAGTGATCCTGTTCCAAATGTATTACCAGAATCACTAAGTGTTTCTGTGTCCAGGACTTCCTGCTGCCAAGCCCCACCCCTGCCCCCCATCCCTCTTAGGATCTCTGGCCTATCACTAGAGATATTTTATACTGGAACATTTTCATTGTACAGTTCTTTCTGTTTTTTACTTTCTCTCAATCACAGTCTCAACCCTAACTGACCAACATGCTTCAGGATTTCTAACACCCTCTTAACTACTACAGCAAAGAAAATGCCTAAGACAAAAACAGCCTGTGGATAGACCCTGGGTTGGCTTGGCTTTGGGATGTTTTGGGATCTTTTTCAGAGATACCTCTGGGGAAAGTTCCTCAGAATGTAGCTACTTAACTTTAAAAGGAAATCCTTCTCTATTGAGCAAGCAGAAGAGAAACCAGCCCAGCTTGTCTAACTGACGTAATTGATATTCACCATTTGTGGTAAACAGTAATTGTGGCCCAGCAGATCTGGCCTTGCAGAATGTCAAGCACCACCAGGTGGAAGAGGTGCTACAAGGGCAGGCACTAAGCAGAAGTGGCCACGGTGGAAGTCAGGACAACATGGTCACCATCAGGCCTCTGAGGTCCCAGGACTGCAGCTTTGAGGGGTGGAAGTTTGATGGCTTTCACCTGCCCCTGCCTCAGCTGGAGTTCCGGAAGCATCTGAGGGTCCTCGAGGATCCTCTGGGCACACCCCTCCCACCCAAGCCTTGGAAGCATACTCCTTCAACGTACCCATCCCCCACCCCCAACTGGGAGTTCCAAGTGTATCCTAGCAACAACCCAACAGTCAGCTCTTGGCTTTCAACAGTGTTGTTGGCTATTGAAGGAGCTTGCTGGCATCCTGCTATTTGTTCGAGGACACACCTCACCGAAGCGCCCAATGGGCACGTACCTGGGCAGACTCTGCCCCCATCCTCAACCCTGGGTCCTGGGGGGCCAGCGTGGTGCTCATGTCGCCCACCAGTTGGTCCTCCAGGGGCACCCAGTTGTCCCTGCACCTCCATGCTGCCCTAATTATCAGCGGATTTGGCAGTCAGGGCCTATTGTACCATTCCTGAGACTCTGTTGGAGGATCCCCCAGGCCATGTGCCTTTTCCTGGGGGTCCTTACCTCTTTCTGCAGGCGTTGCTCTCAGAGGGCCTGCGGACAAAGGAGAGTGATGCCGGAACAGGAGAAGGACCCCACAGTCCTAGAGAAGGAGGCCCATCAGGAAAGGGGCCCAGAAGACCGATGCCACCGAAAACCCCAGGCCTCTTCAAGGAGTTG
>PVKU01005783.1:0-116263 GCA_004027475.1 Anoura caudifer
AAATTATTTTAAAATAATATGTATTCAAATTGAATAAGGTCAAGTATTGTATCTTCAAAGTTTTCTTATCAGCATTATATTTACATTTATCCTGTTTCTAAATGTGACATCTCCAGCAACTGCTGATGTAAGCAGAACATTTTCTTTTGTGATTTTTAAGCAACCAAGTCAGCTTTCACCCATTTCTTTTTCAGTGTTTCCCTCAGCCTCACTGTCACTCTGCCCCCTGGGTCAACCTCCTCCCATGCTTCTGTTGATCTGTTTCTCATCTTATTTATGCTGGCAATCCATTACCTAGTATAAAATTATATTCAAGGCTGGAGCAATGGTGCTCCAGATACACATCTCAGAGTTCCCTGAGGAAAGCACCTGAATTCCCACACGTAAACTTTATAACAGCTATTTCTACACCATTCAGCAGCCTGTGCTCATTTATTTTACTCACTTCGGATTTCTTCACAATGTTCTTCGTAGCTCTGTTTGCTGGAGGAGAGGCCTGCAGGCACGTGGACAACCCATCAAGGATAGATGATCCAGATATGAGAACAATCAGGGGTTCAGGGTAAAGCCAAAGCTGGTTTGGAGGGAAATTTTAGGGAAGATAAAAGGAACTGGAATCACCCCACGTGCAGGCAGTAAGAGAACTTTGAATTCATGTGAGGATTTTCTGAGACAGAGCATTGCCCGGTGTAGGAGTGCATTAAAGTGGATGCATATGGAGAATTTTTATTGGGAGATTTTTATGAAACTGAAAGCAGCAATGTCTGAGCTAGAACATTTAGGTTCGGTCCTCTCCAAGGGCAAATTTGACCTAAGGGCTTTTGGTTCCCTTGCAGTGATGTGACCAAAAGGCTCACCAGTGTCTTAAGTACAGACCCTTCTGGTGTTTCTGTGAGTAACCCCTGATGTACACTCGCCAAATAGTAAACAGGTCATATTGCCAGGTGCTGCCAAGTTTTTCTCCTTGGCATTTCCACACAGATGGATTCCAAAATCTCCTAGTGAATGAATTCACATATGAGCATTTCACCCTGAGAAGTGGTTTAAATAATGAATGGAAACAAACCTTCTCAAGATAACCTATTAATATTATGTATGTTTTTAAATCTTAACAACCAGGGGTGCTACAAGCCCAAGGTATTAACATAAGATAAATGTGAAACTGTAAAAATGCTATAAACTCTTGCAGTGTACATTATGATCTTTTCAGTTTCACAAGTGCACTTCTTTTAGTTAATATGTATTAGACCATAGAGAAATGTTTAAGTTCATACCCACCTTAAAGGGCTTAAATGAAAATTGGCTTCTGTAAATACAGATTGGTTTGCTTAGTTGCATCCAGCTGTGACAGCGAATTGACTAGAATGAAAATAGACCAGAAAAATTAGGAAGTGTTTGTTTGGAAACTAACTACTGGTTTTCATGCAAAGCTTACTAGAGCTAGTTAAATCTGGATTATTAATGAATATTTGCACATTTATATTGCTTTCAGTTAAGCAGTATTTGTCACTTCTGGTAATAAAATGAATTCAGTTAAAGTATTTTTATTATACACACACATAACTCTTTAAGGTGTATTGGAAAAATTGTACAAATATTATTGCTTTAAAATCTCTTAACATAATTTGAATATTGTAATAAACCATACATACATAAAGTAAGTGCAGAAATGTAGCTGAGTGCTCATCACAATATTTGGCAGAGTCACCTCCAATCAACTTTTACACCTGGAGTGATTATAACCTGCAACTTTGAGAAGAAAGAAAATCCTTCCTGAGTAGGAGGAGTGAACCAGAAAGAAGACCCCTTCTTGTTTGTCTCTGTCTGGTCTTGGTAACTGGAGGATCTGTTTTTTAAAGGAATATGGTTGAGAACAACCAGGTGTATAAGGCCACTTTCATTACCTGCCTAAGTTACATTGAGGACATGAAGAATTTCAGAAGGGTGACTCTGTTTTGTTGTGTTTTTTTCTTTTACCAAAAAACATCCCTAATGTGGTATGCCTGTGTGCTTATTTCAAAATAAAACATGCAGAAGTAGAATTTTGTCACAGTTGGGTTAAAATTTAAAGTGGCATGTTAAGAACACTTCCTGCTAAAGTAATTGGTCATTTGGAACCTGATCTGGGACAGGCCTGGCCACAGGTGTGTGCACCATGACTGGTATGAGAGAAGAGACACAGCTTTAGGAGAACATGCTTGGTGATGACATCAGGACAGGGAGCAAGGGGAGAGCAGGACAGAAGCCAGCTATGACCTGCACCACTGAGGTGCCAGGAAACAGCAGTGTCTGCACACAAACATGCTCAGAGCTACATGAAGCCTCAGGGTGGTAGGGGAATGTGCAGCTCGGGGAGGAGTGAAGAGAGCATACAGAGGTCTGTGTTACTTTAGGCTGAGAAAAAAAAAAAACATCAGAGCTGCCCCAGGACAGCGCCCAGGGGCTCTTAATTGTGATGTGACCCTGACAAAGGACACCATTGGGCTGCAGGTCACAATTGTGCTAGATGAGCAATGGGCACACAGAGGCACTGGCCAGGATTACACATCCTCAACTTCAATCCCGGGGCTGACACAGCACAACCCAGGAGAACCACATAGCCTGCCCCAGCCTTCCTGACGGTCAATCTATGCCATGTGCTCATGAGGAGGGTCAAATGACAGAACTTTCTGTGAAGATATTTTGGAAATTGCTCCACACTGTACAGTACAAGATGTCACATCAGGCAATCCCAGAATAAGTATCCAGGTGGAACCAGTTTTGTGTGACTACTAGTCTGCAAGGTGTCTGTTCATTAAAATGCCACTCAAAAGGTCCTGAGGGTAAATAGGAGAGGGTCTTTCTGCAACATGGGTGCATTAGAGAGATTACAGAGGGTTTGCTGCCCATCCTTGAATTCCCAGGGCTCTAGGTCAGTTATTGCCATGACTTCCATCGGACTTTGTGACCAATAACACTTGTCTCCAGAGGTGAGGGCTGCAGTTCAGCCCCACAGCCTCTTCATAGGACCAATCATGTGGGCATGTGTGTGATCGAAAGTCTAGGGCTCTGAACCAACCCTTGTGTGTATGTGAGCATGTGTGCATGTGTGAGTGTGCACACAGATGTGTATATGCTTGTGTGATTGTGTGTTTACATGATTAGAAAGCTCTGTGTTGCCCTTCTTCATGTTTAATATATTAACCCAATTTAGATTCCTTTATTGCCCTGGGAGCAGCTTAGATATTAGCTAAAACAATTAAGTTACTAAGATTTATAACTTTGAAAATCAATTGCATTTCATTAAAATGTCTTTCAGTCCTACCACTGCTAAGAGTAGATACTTTTCTCTAAGAAAACACATGCCCAGAGCTCCTGTCCAAGATCATGACATTTTTTGGTAGCACTTTCAGAAGAGGAAGGTGGTAGTTTTAGGGCAGAGAATAGTTGCTATTTAGAATTTCTGTGACCCAATATACTTCCAAAACAACTATAAAAATCTGGTTAAATTCTCACGCTTCCTTTTACAAAATCACTGTTTAAAAGCATGCATTCCTCTTTATAAAGGCATACAAGTAGAACCACATTTTCTTAGCTATAGCAGCCAGAGGAGAATGAAAAATATTTGTTTCTCTATATCCTCATGTAGTGCTCTGTTTTATTCAAAATCTACATTAAAGACACATCAGATAACCAGATCTATCTACCTTTATCCATCTTGCCTATCTATCCATTTATCCATCTATTCATCCATCTTTGCAAACCAGCTTTGTGCCATTGCTTATTATAGTTTTTTGGTAAGCATATTTCACTGCATTCTAACATGGTGCAGTGGAAAAATTATGTGATTTTGAAATAAGACCAGCCAGCTCTGAGTCCAGGCCCTCTTGGTCACTATAAATGTAACCTGACAGTAGTAATAAAAGCAACTTATTGGTAGGTGCCTTGGAGGCAGGAATCTGCCCTTCTGTGCCCCCAGAATCTATCTCAATGCCTGGCGATTGTGGGTTCTTGATCAGCATCAGGGGACAGAAAAAGAAAGAAAGAAAATAATGGTGTGGGCAAAGAAAGTGTGGACATTTCACAGCCTGGCATGATGCTCATATCTGAAAACACTTGGCAAATTAAGTGCTTTACGAATAGTAGTTTCTTCTTGTTCTTTTGAATTCCTAGGTGGTAAATTGGTTCATGGGCCATTCTCTTGCCATGTTTTACAATGGGGAGCTGCTTCTATGAGCATTTCTCTTAGGTTTACATAAATCAGAAATCTAAAGTGCACATGAACTTTACCGTAGCAACCTGGGGAAATACGGGCTGACACCTGCTTTATGGGGTCAATGTTCCTCTGCCTAAAAGTGCAGCTTCTGAATGCAGGAGGGAAGGAGGAAATAAGCTTCCCCACACAGCTTAGAGTTCCTGTCAACAAATAAGACCCAGATAGTTGAACCTATTTGTGGTAAAGACTAAGGACACTTCTTATGATTAAAAATGTACATGATCCAATTCTTCAGGCTGAAAGTGGAGTTTTAATGAATGCAAAATGTAAAATGCTCTTCTACTCTCTCTTTCTCAAGACACACATGGGTACAACAGAGAATTATAGTTTAGCAAAGTCAGGCACCCACCTCCTCCACCCCAGTATGTTCTATTTACATCTTTAGAGTGCTAATCACAATGTAAAATCATTCGTTTGTGTGTTCCCTGCCCCCACCACCACCAGAACATGACTTTTGTGAAGGCAAGGCCCTTGTCTGTCTTATTGACAGACCTAGAATGGCCCTTCATGAATACCTGTTAAATGTAGGAAGAAATAAGTTTCTCCTATTTCTGGATTGAAACACTTAAAGCCAAACCACCTAGTGATTCATCATCTCATAAATGAATTGGAACCCCAGTTAGTCTGTAGCTGGGTAATCCTGAGCAAAGTGCCACACTGATGAGCGTGGAAAGCTGCGGAATTTTGACACGAGGGATAGATGTTAAATAAATGAATGAATGAATGAATGAATGAGGTCAATTCCTCTTTCCTTTGCCCCCTTTTCTCTGGTTTTCTATGTCTTACCTCAATTTCTCTCTTACACCTCACCCTCTCCTCTTCGTCAACTTTATTTCACTTTAGTGCATTTTCTTTGGCAGATAGTCATTAAGGGCCATGAGCAAGGCTGCTGTGCTCACCCCATGGAATCCACAGCACAGCAGTTGAACAACAGCCAAGTCACGTCTCACAGACAGCAGCTCCTTTGTGTGTTTTCTTGGGGTTCCCAGCAAGTGGAAGAACACAGCCTGGCAGTGTTTCCAATCTCTTCCTCCATGAAGTCACTGAAAAAAAAAAAAAAGAACTGTATGCTGTTTTCTCAGTTGTGTGTCTCAGATCACAAGCCTAAAGGGATTCAGAAAAGAGACAGAAATTTGGGACAGGAGAGTTTAGGGGAAGTTTTGAAAGGAACTGAGGTTGAGTGAGGCCTCATGAAGGACACAGGGACGGGTGGGGTGGTAGAAGGGAGACAGAAAGGGATGGGAATACCCAGACATCTGTGGCTACTCGTGGGAGAAATGAGATTTGATGGGACAAGGCTGAGTTGGAGGAGGACACCGTGTCGGAGAAAATAAACTGGACTCCATTTGTGAGCACCTGAATGTCAGGATGGAGAAGTTACCATCAATTCTAAGGGGCTAGACCCACAGTTGTTGTTGTTGTAGTTGTTTGTTGTTGTTGTTGTTGTTGTTGTTTAAGAAAATGTAAAACTGCATGGGAAGAGTTCCAAAGTGGGAATAGAAACCCTGTGTTCGAGGGCCATGGGTGTTGCTGATGGGAAGGCTGTGGAGTTGAGACCAGGAACTTTAGTTTTCTTATGTAAATAAAGGGGTAAAAGGGAATCAAGTAACTGCAGAGATCAAAAAATTAAAAACCAAAACTTGCTGAATATAAAAACACGTTACCTATGGACTCTTCACATCATTTAAGGATATTTGAAAGAAAACACTGTGAATAGCACGAGACAGTTCTGATTATGTTTCCTCTTGAGGGAAGGTCTCTATTTCAATGATAAGCTTCTACCTGGTTCATTGTAAAGCCTGGAGAACATGTGGACTCTACCCTTTCCTCTTATACTTTGTACTAATCCGAGTCTCCAAGTCCCTCAGACAACAAAATAAAATTCTAGCTACATGCCTAGTGTTTGTGTGAAACAAAGAAGCACAGACTGACCTTAAATTAAAGCCCAGTCTCCAGAAATACAATGTAGCACCTGAAACATAGACAACCAGGCAGTGGGGACTTAGGAGTGGGCACCAGTGTCAGGCCAGAATGAGAACCAAGAGGAAGTGGTAGAGGGGTTTCATTTCCCCCATTATGTACAGGAGAGAGCAGGCTCGCCAGGAAAGTCTTTCTGAACCCATCACAATCCACAGAAGGCTAGCAATAACTTTGATTAAACATGTGAAGACCCATGCTGAGGTGTCCCAGGATTTAAAACCACTTGTTTTCATCTGACTCACTTCCACAGCCCCAGAAGGAATCTGTTCTACTGTGCGCAGAATAAACCTAGAGTCCAGAGCAGCTGGAAGTCAGCCCTGACAGCCTATGGAATGTTAGAAATACATTTTTGTCAACAATAGCCTGGGAAGAAGAGTCGCTATTAAATTATTTCCATGCATTAAAATATCAGTCAGACTTTCTGGTGTAGAATGATGGCTTATTAAACCCCTCCCTGTGCCAACACTGTGGCAGAATTTTTAAATGTTTTGAAAACACTCCTGAGAGCCACACAACAATAATTAACAGCCTAGCAAGTGCTGAGCAGCAAGCCGCTGATCAGAACACAGCCTAATGTCGACAGAATGCAATTAATCACAGAACTACCCATCACGTGAGGATTTACCCTCGGTTATCACCATGCACTGATGAGGCCCCACGGGTCCTTCATGATATATGTGTGAAGTTCATCTTTCCCCCAAGCATATGAGGAAAAGCAAAAGGAAAGCTCTGAGAAAAGAATTTCCTAGTATGTTTACTCTCGCTCCATTATGCCCCTACTGATGGGTGCTCTCCAAGGACACCCATGTGGGAGAGTCAGCAGCACCTCCAAACCTCCCCCAAAAGGTGACAGCAGGCCCTGCCCAGTCACAGAGGGACAAACAAGGACCCACAGTTGACCTCTGGCCCTCCCAGGCCTAGAAGCCAACAGAAACAAAGGGTTCGTGCTGATTTAGGAAGGTGCTTTATCTGTTAGCATCGTTCATGAGTGCTGGGACAGCAGCAGGTAGCAGGATTTTCTCCTCATGGTCAATCCTCATCCTCTCTACCTGCTCTGTGCTCTGTGACACCTCACAGAGATGACAGGCTTAGTGCCCAGTGAGCTCCTAACAAGTAAAATGATAAGTGATGACCACTTTCCCGGGCACTATCAGAGAAGCTAAGTGTACTCACCACACAGCTGATCAGAATCCTAACCCATAGCTGAGAAGCATCTGGAAAAGAAGTGCTTTGTGATGTCCAGCCCTGCATAATTCACTTCATTTTCTTTCAACAGGCTGACTATTGCCAATTTATGGAAAACAATATGATGAAGTGCGTGTCATATTAAATGTAGTTGGGACCTGTGTCCCTCCCTCACAGAAAGGACTGGGTAAACCTGAACATTGACTAGTTTATCCCCAGCTAGAGGCCCTTGCAGCAAGCATTTGTGGGAGCTAGAGAGGTGGGGGCAGAAGTTACTGAGGGAGGATTCCAAATCCTAGATGACCACACTTTAGTGACAGGAGATGGATTTATATGACAATTATATGCTAGTATCTATTACAAGATATATGTAATACTAAAAACACAATGTGATAAGGGCCAAATAGAAGTGAGCACCAGGAGTGAGAGATGGGAGATGGGAGAAGATGTAACGGGATAGTGGACAGAAAGAATATATCAGGGAAACCTGGACAGACCAGATATTTGGGCTCGGACAGAAAGTTGTCTCAGTGTGTCTCCAAGTCCTCTAATCTGTCATGTTGAGAAGAAATGTTACCGAAGAGATGACAGATTTTCAGAAAGCTGTATTTCAGATAGCTTTGTTTTATTTAGTGTAGTAGAAGACAGGTGATGGTGGAAAGGATAGAAGACACAAGTAGAGACCGAAGGACAAGGAAGGAGGCCACAGAGTGAGAAAGGCAGAGACAATCCCTCAATTCCTACTCCTATACCTGGTGTGCATCTCATAAATTCACCAGTGTCTTCGCACCTTCATTTCCTATATCAAATGAACCAAACATTAATTCCATGAGAAATCTAGGAATTTTAGATTGTACAGCTGCAACATTGGAGGTATGGATTAACGTCTACTTAAAGTCTGCACAGCTTATAGTTTTATACTTTTGTTAAGGACCCCATGTAAAGACTGAAATTTAAGTGTAAAGTAAAAGTTGGTTTGTTATATGATGCTCTGCTCCTTTTAACCTCTAGCAGATGTAAGAAAGTGATGAGAGAGAAAATAACTAAGACAGAAAGGCAATCAAGAGAAAGAAGGGGCAGGAATTTCTCTCCTCTACACAAAGCGATCTTGAATGTGCAGATTGACCCTGCACTCAAAATGGAATCAAGTGCAGCATGAGCACCCAAGTCCTTTCCGTGTCTCTACTTCTGTGACACAATCTTCCAGGATGCTAATCTTCAAAATCTTTGTCTAGAAAAGCCACCTCTGAATCAATAAATCAATCAGAAGCTCATCAACCCCTTCTTGGGCATGTGGAGTTATTAAAATGTATAAGCTCAGCCCAAGTCCTTGAGAAGCCAGCAATTTACTTGAAGAGTTGATTGCGGGGCAAGTGGTATGTCCAGCGGCACTTGGATGCTGGCAAGGTATGATGAGCAGCTCACAGGAGTTGAAGACCCATGGGCCAGGAGATGAGATGTATTGAGCCGCATGTGAAGGGAGCCCTGTAGTTTGTTAGGAAAGGAGGGAGAAGTAGAGAAGTAGGGCATAGCTGAAAGAGGACTCATTAGGAGGAGGCACAAGGTGGATTTTGATGAATGAGGATGGAGATGAAAAACCAAGGCAGACATTTGAATCTGGTTACACAAAATATAAAATTGGGCAAGACCAGAATATGTAGGTTACTTCATGTAAAATTTTAATGGGTCATAGGAATGACAGACAGCTAGGAAGTCCCTGGTCATCCCACACCACCTTCTCTATTGCCCTGGCAAATCATTGAGGTCATTCTTCCCCATTGAGCCCAGGTGTGGCCTCAATATACCATGAAAGACAGGCAGTTGCTGTAAGTTTTGAGTTGAAATCAGTCAAAATACTCCTCTCTCTGGAGCCAGCCCCATGTATTATGGAGAAGAACTAGCAGAAGGAAGGGAAGGGTCAATCCAGAGAAGACTATGGGTGTTCAGTGGAGATCAAATCTGAAGATCAAGGCAAACCAAAGACAACAGGCCAGGTCCAGAATCATGCTGCAAGTCCAAGCAAGACCAGTACCCACATAGAAAGAGTGGGAAATGGGTAGCCAAGACAGAAAGGGGTCAGCATACATGAGGAGAGAAGTGAGAACACACAGTGTGGCAGGGAACAGCCAGCCAGTTTTTCTGGGTGAATGGTAGGCAGCAAGTGACAAAGAAAAAGTAGGATGGAGAGACAGGAGGTTGAGATAGGAGACCTTTAAAATGTTTAAGAAATTAGAACTGGGTCATGTGAACCCAAACCAGTGAAGGCTAGCATTCAACATCATGTCTGTTGTCTGATTGTTGATGAACATTTTTCAGTCCTGTGTCTTGCCACAAGCTTAGACTTGCCAAGTGCCAATTCGATTATGCTCCAAAATTCTTCATGGCTCCCTGATTCTTAGAGAAGTACTGTATTTTTTGGAGTATAAGATGCACTTACCCCCACCCTGCACCCCAAATTTGGCAGGAAAATGCAGCAGTGGCCCTGCTCCTGCCTCCTGTGGCCCCACTCCACCACCACCCCCACCACAGCGAGCCAGGTAAGGTACATTCTTACTATAAGATGCATCACCCCTTTTCCTCCCAAATTGGGGGGGTGCATCTTACAATCTGAAAAATACGGTAAGTGCTGACCCCCAGTGTGCAATTTCATAACCCCAGAGTGTTAACACAGTCTCAGAACACAAACATAGCTCTCCTGAGCCCTACTAGCTTCCTTCCCAAGGATGGCCCCTGGTGCCCATGGCCCTGGCAACCCAACCATGGCCTGCAGTCCAGACCAAAGTCCCCATGAGCTGGCCCCTCTGGCCCCATCCCTAAGTTACCTCACACACACTTGTGATGAGTTATTTGGTCTGGATTTTACATGCACTGCCTATCTCCTAGTTACTCATGGAAAAGGCACTTTCCCCCAAATGAGGGCACAGAGGTGGCTTAGGCTTCTGTAACCACTTGACCTCTAGCAGAGACCCAATGCCTGAGTTAAGTCAGTAAACCCTACTATCATGTGCCACACTCATTTTTGTGTAGCAGAAAACAAGCTAGGAGAATATCTCTTGGGATTAGGATTTCTGGACTCATTAATTATGAATAATTTATGGTGGCATTTTGCCAATTCTAAACAGATGTAAAAACATTCACATATTTCCTGAGAGCCCAAAAATAATCTTTAGCTAAAACAATACTGAGGGGGAGTGCTAGAAACCCCTCTACATGTATATTTTTTTAATTTTTGTTTATCAAGTTATACATATGGTTTTATTAGTCACTTACTTCTCCTTAAATAAATATAGGATTATATCATCTGTGGTTTAATCTTTAGATTTTTTTTATTCCTAGTCAAGAAAAATGTCAAGCACTTACAAAAGCCATCTTCTCCCCTAGTTTACTTCGTTTTGAAGTACTTTTTACCTTTAAAGTCTCTGAGATGAAATTAGAAATCATTATGTTCCTGCATGTTGGTAATGAATAATTATGCTGTCATGCGGTGCATAACTATTAATTACATGACTGCCTTTTTATTTCAAGGAGTTATTTAATAATTTTTTAATAAAGAGTTACATATGTCAGTCTCTTGAAAACATATCAATCAATGTTATTTTCCGAAGTGGAGAATTGCCGTAACCTCGTGAAGATCTTCTTTGTCTGTGATTATAGACTTCACCAGTGTGTGTGCTTTGCTGCCTGGAGAACTGTCAGCAGCGTCTGGAAAAACATCAGCTCCCAGGCTGTTCTGGGCCTGTATTTGGTGACAGTAGGACAAGGTGACATGATAATGTATATGATTGGTGCAATTCAAATCACCTGTTGGGAAGTCACACTGCAGAAAAGCAACAGCTCCACCAGAAATTATGGAGAAATTCAGAAATGGTCTTTAATGGTTTAAAAGGCAGGCTTGTCTGGGTTCTCAACATGAATCCATTTTTTAAAAGATATTTATTTATTTGCTTGCTTATTTATTTATTTATTCATCTATTTATTTATTTATTTTTAGGGCTATGGGAAGGGAGGGAGAAAAAAAGGGAGAGAAACATTGATGCAAGGCAGAAACATCAACTGGTTGTCTCTCATACATGCCCCGACTGGGAACTGAACGTGCAACCGGCATGTGCCCTGACTGGAGACAAATCAGCAACCTTTCACTTTGTGGGACAACTGAGCCACACTGGTCAGGGAAAATCCATTTTTTACTAGCTGAGGTACCTTGGGTAAATCATTTTACCTCACTGTCCCTCATTTGCATCATGCATAAGATGAGGAGAATGTGTAAACTCCTGGGGTTGTGTAAGAGTACCATAGTTCCTTTAGTCTGCTCTATAAATAATAGTGTTAGGCTGAGGCTTCCCTTTCATGCCAGGTACTTTGGGGGTTGAGGAAGTGTCACCCCTGGTTCTGTACTCAGGGAAACCTTTCAGTCGATTCAAGGAGACATAGAATTCATGAACAGAGCAGGAAACACTGGGAGAGGTTACCTGAAGAACATGCATGCTTATATGCACACCCCAGGGACACAGACAGCACTGTGGTGAAGGCAGGGGGAGTAGGGGATTGCTGGTGGGGAGGATGGAGGACAGCTGTAATAGTGTCAACAATAAAAAGAAATTAAATTGCATATTGTTTAATGACATAAAAGGTAATGAGAGGTAAATGGCTCAGATGCAGGTTCCAGGGAGAGCTCACTCACTAAGAAGTAGTACTGCACACGAAGTCTGTGGGAGGTGGCTTGGTAGCAACGAAGGAATTCTATGACTAGTAACAAAAATACAGGCTCCAGGGGGCTATGTCCAATCTGGTTTTGTAACAAAAATATTTCCAAAATAACGCTGTTTATGTTTTTGCTCAAGTGAAATGTAGTAAGCGGTATTTAAGAGGTACAATATACACCACAATAGAACATCACGTATTTGTTTGTTACAGGATTAATGAGATATGATTTGCATACCATGGAAATTCACCCATGTTAAGTATACAATTTAATATTTTTAGGAAATTTATGTAGAGCTGAGCAGGCATCATCATTCAATTGTAGGGCATTTCCACCACCCTGTGCCCATGTGCAGTAAATCCCATTCCCATAGCCCTAAGCAAACACTAATCCACTTTCTGTTTCTGTTCATGCTGATCTGGACGTGGGTAAACAGTATCAGGTCCACTGAAATCTGCCCACTTGGCACATTTTTGAGATTCATTCATGTTGTGCCACAAATTAGAAGCTCACTCCTTTTACTGCCTAAATAGTATTTCATGGTACGAATCTGCCATCTCTGGTTTATCCCTCAGTGTTGATGCAGATTTGTGCTGACTCCAGCTCTGTCTGTCTGTAGCCAGCTGTTTCCATGTCTTTTGAGAATTACTAAATTACTGAACCAGCAAACTGTATTCCAAAGTAGCTGTAACATTTCATATTCCCAACAGCAATGTATGAGGATGCCGTTTCTTCATATTCTATCAGGTACTCAGTATTTTCTGATTTTAATTAAAGTTATTGCAGTGGGAGTATAGTTATATCTTAGTGTGGTTTTATTTGTATTTCCCTAATGACTAATTATATTAAGCATCTTTTCACGTTCTTATTAGCATTTGTCATATCATCTTTGGTAGAATCACTATTTAAAATTTTACTCATTTTAATTGGATTTTTGTCTTATTATTGAGTTATAATATTCTTTATATATTCTGGATAAAAATCTTTTGTCAGACATATAATTTGAAAATATTTTCTTCAAGTTTGAGGCTTATCTTTTCATTTCCTTACTGATATTTTTGAAACTCAAATATTTCTCTTTTTTGTGTTTTTCCATTACCTTTTAGTCCCCTTGCACTCCCCTGCCCCCATCCCCACAATCACTACACTATTGTCCGTGTCCATGAGTTCTTTTTTCTTTTTGCTCACCCCCTCCACTTCCTGTTCTCCCCCACTTAGCTGTCATCCTGTTCTCTATGAGTCTACCTCTATTTTGCTTGTTAGTTCCCTTTGTTCATTAGATTCCACGTGTGAGTGAAATTATAGGGTGTCTGTCTTTCTATGGCTTATTTCACTTCACATAATGTTCTCCAGGTTCATCCATACTGTTGCAAAGGAAAAATTTTATTCTTTTTTATGGATGAATGTTGTCATTTCATTGTGTAAATGCCCCATGGTTTTATCCACTTATCTGCTGATGGACACTGGGGCTGTTTTTACTTCCTGGCAATTGTAAGTAATGCTGCAACAAACATAGGGGTGTTTATGTTCTTTCAAAGTATTGTTTTGGGTTCCTTTGGATGTATTCCCAGAACTGGGAATGCTGGGTCAAAAGGCAGATCCATTTTTAATTGTTTGAGGTATAATATTAATTATTTGAGGTACAATATTAATTTATTAATTGTCTGAGGAAACCATACTGCTTTCCACAGAGGCTGCACCAGTCTGCATTCCTGCCAATAGTGCAAAAGTGTTCCCCTTTCTCCACATCCTCACCAACAATTGTTTGTTCATTTATTGATGATAGCCATTCTAACAGGTGTGAGGTAATATCTCACTGTAGTTTTAATTTTCATCTCTCTGATGATTACTGATGTTAAGCATTTTTCATAAGTCTATTGGCCATCCATATGTCCTTTTTGGAGAAGTGTCCATTCAGGTACTTTACCCATTTTTTAATTGGGTTGTTTGGTTTTTTTGGTCTTGAGATTTGTAAGTTCTTTAGAAAATTTGGATATTAACCCCTTATCAGATGTATTGGTGAATATCTTCTCCCATTCTGTGGGTTGTCTTTTTATTATGTTGATGCTTTCATCTGCTGTGCAAAAACTTTTTAGTTTGATGTGGTCCTATTTGTTTATTTTTCTTTTTGTTTCCCTTGCCTGAGGAGATATATCTGATAAAATAGTGCTACAAGCTATGTCCAAGATTTTACTGCCTATGTTTTCTTCTAGGATTTTTTGTGGTTTTGTGTCTAACATTTAAGTCTTTAATCCATTTTGAATTTATTATTTGTGTGGTATAATAAGGTAGTCTAGTTTCATTTTTCTGCACATATCTGTCCAATTTTCCCAAATCATTTATTGAATAAACTATCTATTGACCATTTTATATACTTTCTTTCTCTGTTGAATATTAATTGACTCTAAAGGTGAGGGTTTATTTCTGGGCTCTCTATTTTGTTCCATCAATCTATGTGTGTTTTTATGCATGTACCATGCTGCTTTGATTACTATGGCTTTGTAATATAGTTTGATATTAGATAGCATGATTCCTCCAACTTTGTTCTTTCTCAGAATCACTTTTGCCATGCAGGGCCTTTTGTGGTTCCATATAAATTTTTGAAATGTTTGCTCTAGTTCTGTGAAATATGTCATTGGAATCTTGATAAGAATTACATCAAAACTATAGATTGCTTTGGGTAGTATGGACATTTTAATGATGTTAATTCTTCCTATTCATGAACAGGGTATGTGCTTCTACTTATTTGTATCTTCTTCAATTTCTTTCTTCAGTGTCTTATAATTTTCTGAGTAGAGGTCTGTTATATCCATTCCTAAGTATTTGATTCTTTTTGGAGCAATTGTGAATGGGATTGTTTCCTTAATTTCTTTTTCTATTAGTTCATTATTGGCATATAAAAATGCAACTGATTTCTGGATAATAATTTTGTATACTGCTACTTTGCTGAATTTATTTATCTGTTCTAGTAGTTTTTTGGTGGAATCTTCAGGGTTCTCTATGTACAGTATCACATCATCTGCAAATAAAGACAGTTTTACTAATTCCTTTACAATTTGGATGCCTTTTATTCCTTCTTCTTGTCTGATTGCTCTGGGTAGGACTTCCACTACTATGTTGAATAAGAGAGGAGAAAGTGGACATCTCTCTCTTGTTTCTGATCTTACAGGGAATGCTTGTAGTTTTGTTCATTGAATATGATACTGGCAATGAGTTCGTCATATATGGCCTTTATAATGTTTAGGTATGCTTCCTCTATTATCACTTTGCTGAGAGATTTTATCATAAATGGGTGCTGGATTTTAGCAAATGCTTTTTATGCATCTACTGATAGAGCATGTGGTTTTTTATCATTCATTTTGTTCATGTGGTGGATCACATTTATTCATTTGTGAATATTGCATAAACCTTGCATTCCCAGAATAAATCCCCCTGATCATTGTGTATGATCTTTTTGATGCATTGCTTTATTTGGTTTTCTAATATTTTGTTGAGGATTTTACAATCTGTGTTCATCACAGATATTGGTCTATAATTTTCTCTTTTTTGCAGTGTCTTTATCTGGTTTGGAATTTGGACACTTTAGAAATTTTAAATGTTTGGGTCTGTAATTCATTTTAGTTGATATTTGTGTGTGGTGTGAGGTAAAAGTCTCAGAACATTTCTTTGAATGTAATTATACAATTGTCCCATAATCAGTTGTTGAAAAACCATCCTTTCTGCATTGAACTGTTTTGGCACTTTTGCAGAAATTTGTTTCCATGAATGTAAGCATTTATTTTTGAACTCTCAATTCAGCTCAATTAATCTAGATCACTGTACCTTTACAGTAAGTTTTTAAATCAGATAGTGAACATTTTCCAAATTTGTTTTTATTTTGAAAAATTGTTTTGCCTACTAGGCCCTTTGTATTTCCTTATACATTTCAGGATCACTTGTTATTTTCTATAAAAATTAAAGTGTTCTTGGATTTGACAGGGATTGCATTGAATCCATAGATCAATTTGGGAAGAACTGCTACCTGTATATTACTGAGTCTTTTAATTTCCAAATGTGGAATGTCTCTTTTTTACATATATTTTATTGATTATGCTATTACAGTTGTCCCATTTTCACTCCCCTCCACCCTGCACACCCCTTCCCACCCACAACCCCCCGACTTTAGTTCATGTCCATGGGTCATACATATAAGTCCTTTGGCTTCTACATTTCCTATAGTATTCTTACCCTCCCCCTGTCTATTTTCTCTCTACTGTCTATGCTACTTATTCTCTGTAACTTTTCCCCCTCTCTCCTCCTCCCATGCCCCTGTTGTTAACCCTCCATGTGATCTCCATTTCTGTGCTTCTCTTCCTGTTCTTGTTTGCTTAGTTTGCTTTTGTTTTTGTTTTAGGTGTGGTTGTTAAAAACTGTGAGTTTGTTGTCATTTTACTGTTCATATTTTTATCTTCTTTTTCTTAGATAAGTCTCTTTAACATTTTATATAATAAGGGCTTGGTGATGATGAACTCCTTGAACTTGACCTTATCTGAGAAGCACTTCATCTTCCCTTCCATTCTAAATGACAGCTTTGCTGGATACAGCTTTGGATGTAGGTCCTTGACTTTCAAGACTTGGAATACTTCTTTCCAGCCCCTTCTTGCCTGTAAGGTCTCTTTTGAGAAATCAGCTGACAGTCTGATGGGAACTCCTTTGTAGGTGACTCTGCCTTTATCCCTTGCTGCTTCTAGAATTCTCTCCTTCATTTTAATCTTGGCTAATGTAATTATGATGTGCCTTGGTGTGTTTCTCCTTGGGTCCAACTTCTTTGGGACTCTCTGAGCTTCCTGGACTTCCTGGAAGTCTATTTCCTTTGCCAGATTGGGGAAGTTCTCCTTTATTATTTGTTCAAATAACTTTTCCACTTGTTGCTCTTCCTCTTCCCCTTCTGGTACCCCTATAATTCGGATGTTGGAACATTTAAAGATGTCCTGGAGGTTCCGAAGCCTCTCCTCATTTTTCTGAATCCTTGTTTCTTCATTCTTTTCTGGTTGGATGTGTCTTTCTTCCTTCTGGTCCACTGCATTGACTTGAGTTCCAGTTTCCTTCCCATCACTATTGGTTCCCCGTACATTTTCCTTCATTTCACTTAGCATAGCCTTCATTTTTTCATCTAATTTGTGACCAAATTCAACCAATTCTGTGAGCATCATGATAACCAGTGTTTTGAACTGTGCATCTAATAGGTTGGCTATCTTTTCATTGCTTAGTTGTATTTGTTCTGGAACTTTGATCTGTTCTTTCATTTGGGGCTTTTTTTTTTTTTTTTTTTTTTTTTTTTTTTTTTTTTTTTTTTTTTTTTTTTTTTTTTTTTTTTTTTTTTTTTTTTTTTTTTTTTTTTTTTTTTTTTTTTTTTTTTTTTTTTTTTTTTTTTTTTTTGTCTCAGCATGCCTGTTACATAGTGAGAGGAGGAGCCATAGGTGTTCACCAGGGCAGGGCAATCCAGTTGCTGGGTTGTGATACTGTATGTGGGGGAAGGGTTCGAGAGGGAACAATGGCATTTGCACCGCTCTCTGCTATATTTCAGTCACTTCCCCTGCTTCCCACATGCAAATTGGGCCCTTCTGGTGCTAATTATTGTGTGGATGGGCTTGTGTACATTTTAGAACCCTGTGGGTCTGTCCAACGAATTCTCCTCTGAGGCTGGGACTTTCTCCCGCTGCCTGAACCCGCACAGGTGTTTTCAGTCAGTGGTTTGAGGCTTTATTTCCCCACACAGGAGACCTGGGTTCCGCAGTCTGTTTCACTCCTCAGTTGTTTCTCCCAGTTTATCTGAACACAAATGGGGGACCACCCAGTCCACAATCCTCCACATGGCCAGTCTGCCCACAGCTAGCTTATTGGCCAGCTGCAGCCTTGTGCACCCCAGTCCACTATCTGCCACCTCACTGGGTCAGCCACTGCCACCTCGCCTCCAGCCCCAGTCCTCCAGCCACTGCCTTTCACATGAGTCCTCTCCACCCTGTCCATCTCCGCCCCTCCTACTGGTTTGGATGAATGTTTCTTCTTTAACTCCTTGGTTGTCAGACTTCCATACAGTTCGGTTGTCTGTCAGTTCTGGTTGGTTTTTGTTTTGTTTTGTTTTTAAATTGTTGTTGTCCTTCTTTGGGTTGCATAAGGAGGCACAGTGTGTCTACCTATGCCTCCATCTTGGCTGGAAGTCAGAATGTCTCTTTATTTATTTAGATCTTTAAAACCTCTCAGCATGTTTTGTAGATTCCAGAAAGTCTTTCACTTCTTTTAACTTTATTTTTGATGTGCTTATGGAGAAAACTATTTTCTTATTTTTATTTTTAGATTGTTTGTTACCAGTACTATATGGGTGATGTGTTTATATTAATTTTGCATCACAAAGTCTTGTAAAAATCACTTATTAGTTCTAGTATCTTTTCTATAAATTCAATCAGTTTTTCCACATAGACAATAATGTCACCTGAAAATAACATAGTTTAATTTCTGTCTTCCATGTTGGATGCCTTTATTTATTTGTTTGATTGCAGGTTTTTGTTGTATTATCACACTAGCTAGAACCAGAAATATAATTTTAAATTGATGTGTGAAAATAGACATTTTTTCCTTGTTCCTGAGCTTAAGGGAAAGTAGTCCTTTATTCATGATTAAGTATGACATTAGTTGTGGGTGTTTCATATATACCCTTTGAAATTGAGAAATTTCCCTTCTACTCATAGTTGCTGAGAGATTTTGGTCATGAACGGAAATTTGGTTTTTGTCAAATAGTTTTTTTCTGCACTTATTGTGATGATCAGTTGTTGACCTTTATTTGATAACTTAATGCAGTAGATTAATTATTTTTTATATTTTAAACCAACATTGCATTTAAGGCATAAATATTACAGGGCTTTGACATGTACTCTCTTTTAACACCATGCTGGAATCTGTGTGCTAATATTTTGTTAGCAGTTTTTGCATTTATACTCATAAGGGATATTGGTCTATATTTTTCTTTTTGATCACATCTTTGTCTTTGATATCAATATAACACTGAAACTGTTGAATGAGGTGGTAGTTTCTTCCCTGTCCTTTATCTTCTGAGTTTGTGAAAGATTGCCATTATGTCTAATTTCAATATTTAATAAATTCACCAGTGATACTATCTGGGCACCAGCTTTTCTTTGTGAAAAAGTCATTAATTATTAATTTAATTTTGTTACTTACTATAGATCTATTCAGGTAATCTATTTCTTATTTATTCACTTTTGGAAATATGTGCATTTCCAGGTATTTCCCCTGTTCATCTAAGTTTTTCTCTATTTGAGACATGAAAATGTCCATAACATTCTCTTATATTCCTTCTAATCTCTATAGGTGGTAATGTTCCTTTTTTATTTCTGATTTTTGTAATCTGTGCCTTGTATCTTTTTTTGTTTTTGTTTTTTTGGTCAGTCTACCTAAAGATTTGTCCATTTTGTTTGGTTTTTGTTTATTTTCTATTTTATTGATTTCTGCTCTAAGCTTTATTATGTCTCTCTCTCTTTTCTTAAATATTAAAAAATGTAAATTTATTCAAATGAAATTAGATAAGTGGTAGCTCAAGAAAGGGTTAACAAATTTCAAAGGGAGATTTTAAAATTATGGTTCTATTTGTATGATGCTAAACATTTGAATAATATTTGAGAAATTTTGTCAAATATTTAAGTGAATAATTAACATCATAAAGTTGTTTTTAAAATTTGCTTTGAAACTATCAGTTTATATGATAGTAATGTTTCCATTTTTAAGTTTTAGCCTTCAGTTTAGGAAATCATTTTCTTTTTTTGTAATTACTCTATTGTTGTTCAGTTACAGTTGTCTGCATTTTCCTGCCACCACTCCCCCCAACCCCAGCCAATCCTACCTCCCTCCCTTGCTTCCACCCTCCCCCTTGGTTTTATCCATGTGTCCTTTATAGTAGTTCCTGAAAACCCTTCTCCCCACTCTCCCCTCTCCACTCCCCTCTGGCTATTGTTAGATTGCTCTTAATTTCAATGTTTCTGGTTATATTTTGTTTGTTTTTTTCTTTTGTTGATTAAGTTCCACTTATAGATGAGATCATATGGTATTTCTCCCTCACCTCCTGGCTTATTTCACTTACCATAATGCTCTCCAGTTCCATCCATGTTGTTGCAAAGGATAGGAGACCCTTCTTTCTCTCAGCTGTATAGAATTCCATTGTGTAAACGTACCATAGTTTTTTGATCCACTCAGTTACTGATGGACACTTGGGCTGTTTCCAGCACTTGGCTATTGTAAATTATGCTGCTATGAACATTGGGGTGCATAGGTTCTTTTGAATTGGTGTTTCAGGAGTCTTACAGTATAATGCCAGAATTGGAATAGCCAGGACAAACTACAGTTCCATTTTTAGTTTTCTGAGGAAATTCCATACTGTTTTCTACAGTGGCTGCACCAGTCTGCATTCCCACCAACAGTGAACTAGAGTTCCCTGTTCTTCACAATCTCTCCAGCACTTGTTTGTTGCTTTGTTTATGATGGCCATTCTGACTGGTGGGAAGTGGTATCTCATTGTGGTTTTAACTTACATCTCTCTGATGGCTAGTGATGCTCAGCATCCTTTCATATGTCTCTGGGCCCTCTGTATGTTCTCCTTGGAAAATATTATGTCTCTCTTTAATTTATTTTGCTCTGCTCTTTCTACTTTCTTTTGATGGAAGCTTAGATTACTGATTTGGGACATTTTTTTTTTCTTTTCTAATAGTGGTGTTTAAAGCTATGAATTGCCCACTAAATAATGTCTTAGTCGCACCTCATGAATTTTGACATATGATAATTTTGCTTTCATTCAATTCAAAGTATTTTCTAATGCCCCTTGTGAACTCAGTGATTTATGAGTTTTTAGAAGTTACTTCACTTTTAAATATCTGAAGATTTTTCAGATTTCTTTTTCTTGTTGATTTTCTATTTAGTTCATGTGGTCAGAGAAAATATGTTGTATGATTTTAATTCTGTTAAATTTATTAAATTTGTTTTATGTTGTCTGCATTGCAAATGTTTTATTTGTACTTGAATACATTATGTACCCTGAAGTTATTATATAAAAAGGCTATATTTGTCAATTAGGTTGAGTTGGTTTATATTATTAAGTCTATATATAGTTGCTAATTTTCCATCAAATTGTCAATCAACTAATAATATAACCAATGTAGTTTTCTTGGGGTTACTGTTTATATGGTATGTATTCTTTTATTTTTTTACTTTTAACTTATTTGAATCTATGGTGTATATATATTATAGACAACATATAGTTAAATTCTTTTTATTTATCTTATAATCTCTGCCTTTTGAAATTTGGGTGTTCAGATCATTTATTTTTAATACAATTATTGATATGGCTGGATTTAGTTTTTTCACTTTGCTATTTGTTTTCCATTGGTCTCACCTTTTTTCCCCTCGGGTCTTTCTTTGAATGACTGAGTGTGCTCCTTAATTCCTTTGTTGACTATTTCACATCATTCATTGCTTCATATCAAGTAAAGCACTGAGTATGGCCAAGAGGCTACAGTCCTCACAGCTTGTTCTAAACTGGCAGAACCTCCACCAGCTACAGAGAGTAGTTGTTTTCTGATGGGAGGATGTGATTATTTCTTCAACTGACCATTACTGGAAGTCTTGCCTGCAATTCATTTTCAGTGGCTTTAATTTTGTTGCTGTTGTTGAAGCTACTGCAGTGTTCTTTCTACTAAAACAAAGCTTTTATTCTATTTATTTAATTCATTGAACAACTGATCATCACTAAGTCACATATTTTAACTTTCTCAAACTTGGAAGGTGGACTTACTGACAAGCTAATTTTAAATTAGTGGCATTGGTACCTGGAAAAAGTAACTTGTTAGAGGTAAAAATGACTTTGAGAAATGATGGCAAAATTTACTGATGGAATATATCAACATTTTCTATCAATATATGGGTTTTAAAGATTGTTAGAATCTTCTCATTCTCTTAATTTGTTACTATTATAGGACTTATTTTAATAGCTGGTAAAATTAAATATTATAATATCCAACATAAAATTATAATTTTCTTGTTGAATGGAAGTAAAGAGATGATAGTAATATTGGTGGATATTTTAAATAAATCTAGAATCAGAAGATCTTAAATGAAGAAGCTCACATATAAGCCCATTTTTCTTCAAATCTATGAAAAAGTATATGAATAACCTATAGGTATGTATTAGAACAAAGACTAGAACTTAGGGGTACCAGTTTGGGTGGGAAATAGATGTCATGCTGAAAAGGATAAATAAGAAAATGTAATAAAGAGACTGTCCTTAAAGATGTTGATAATATTAAGGGAACTAAGAGGATAGCCAACACCTAGAACATGTAATAAACTAGACAGAAACCATTACTCCAGGGAAAGGGAGGGAGCTGTTATCTGAACTCAGAGAGATCTGTGACAGAGGGAGAAGAGCCACTCAAGAGATGCCATGATCTTAGAGGAAGGAATATAGTAACTGCTCAACAGAGGCTGTCAAAAAAAAAAAAAAAAAAACATTGCTCTCCTACCACCCTCTGAAATAGGCCTGCCAGTGCTGATTGGCTGAAACCAACATAATCCAGAGGTGACACAATCCTTAGAGGTCAATTTTTCAGAATGTGTAGCAGAGCAAAGTAGAGATGGAATCTGAACAGGGAGGTGGAGAGCACCCAGCAATGTTCATTCCTTCTGATCCTTATTCATTTTTGTTTTGTTCTGGGTTGGGTTTTTTGTTTGTTTGTTTTGCTTTGTTTTTGCAGGGGGTGGGGTTGGTTCTGGATGAAACATTCAAGTTCCTAACAGAAGAGAAACACAGAGTTCCACCAGCAGAAGTATTTTTGAACGATGATTGCACACTCCTTCTGGGACCCTCTATTGAAATGTAAGCTTTCATCAATGTCTTTCCTATATGGTGGCAAGAAAAAATGGTAGGAAAAGTATAATTAATCAGCATAAAATATAACTGCCACAGCTATAGCTGTCCTCACTTCTGAAGCAGATTACAAACCCTAAATGTATAATTGTCACTTTCTTCTTCTACCAACTTAATAACATTTATCCTATGGTTTTAAACTTTTGTTTTATTTTGACTGGTTAGACTTTTATTTTAACTAATGGGGTCACCCAAACCTTCATTCCAGCAGGATCACCTCCTCAGTGGACTATCTTAATTAGGTGGTCACGTTTTCCCAAGGACAAATTTAATAGACATCTAAGCAGTAGTGAATTTGTGTTTCCAGCATCCTCGCCCCATTGGGTGGGAGTATTCAGGAAAATGACTTCTCTGCCCAGTAGTTCAGGCACTGAAGAGGTAGAAATGCCCATGGTGCTATCTTAGCTTCCTATTTAAAGAAACTTTGCCCATCTTCTCTGGTGGAAGTACACTTCCTTTTGTCAAAATCATCTTCAATGCACCTCACCCGAGGTTGTAGGAATAGGAAAAAAAAAACCTTTTTATGGGAGGTGTAATAGAGAGAGGGATCACACTCATCTTTCCATCCTACCCCAGTTCCTAGACCTATGCATTCCTACTCTGAGAACTCTGGCCCTGAAGGGTCCACTCTATAGTGGTTCCAGGTCAAGGGCTGCTGGTTTATGAGCAGTGAGTCCCAGGGTCTGAACTGAAGATGGCACATCCTCCCCAGAAAAATGTTTTCCATGGTCAGAGGTGAGGCATGGGCTACCCTGGCAGTGGACAATCTCAAAGTCCATGTATGCTATTGCCAGCAGGGCATCAGGGGAAAAGAAGGCAAACCCATAGGTGTCAGCTGCAGGGGGCAGTGTGGTGTGGAGAGCAACACTGGACAGCAAGGGAAAGCGGGCAGCACAGGGCACCTCTTGATTCCTTTTAGAACTCTCATTTATACCAGTTCCCCATTTCCATTTTGTATCATTTTCTAATAGCAAAAATAAAAATAAAAATAAGTGAAATATTAGGCCTCAGGGGGAAAAAACTATTCTTTTTGTTGTGTTTAATCATTCTACCACAGACTCAACTCAGTGGACAGAGACATAAACAGGGCCCACATTGTAGCTCAGTTACCATGAAAGGGAAGAACTCATCCACCTTAGGGGCCTGGTTATTTGCACCTGAAAGAAAATGGGTATTTCAGTAAAATTCTTCTATGAAGTGCTGAAATAGACACATCTTCTCCCTGTGAACACACACCGTGTTCAATCTATTTCCTATTTTATTCATGGGAAGTAAGCAACAAAATTCCAACATTTTCCCTCACTCATTGTAAACTCAAATAGCAGCACTTGCAGGGTTTATTAATTTTCAAAAATTAGCCCAGCATTTAAAAATTAAACCACTGCTTTTTTGTATTTTATAATGTTCAGATTAAAACCTGGGATAGTGTCCATATGTGTTTACTTTGCCTGGTTTAAAAGTCCCATGGAGAAAACAATGCTTTAAGGAAAATATTATGTATTTTGCTTTTTAAGATGCAATTAGGCCTCATTTTAATATTCTGATAATACAGTGTAGTCAACTTTTTTACTTTACTTGTCCTAAGACAGTAGTTCTGCCTTTCACCCTTTTAAGTTGATGACATCCGTACAAAAATAGGCATTTCCCTCCAGAAGATAGAAATGCTGTACTTCTCTCCTTAACAGCTCCAGCTGCTTTCAGGCCTGAATTAACGTGTCTGTCGGTGTGTTATATCGATGATGGACATTTAGACTTCAAGGTATAATTTCCAGTAAAGAAAAGTCATTTTATTTCCATCTGAATAAGCACTCTATCATACTAACCAAGTCAAACAAAGTTATTATCTGGCTTTTTGCCAAGATATGAAAAATAGAAAGGTCATATTTTTAATAGCTTTGTACTCTATAGTAATCAAATTTGTAAGCCTGGAGAAATAAACTCCTCGAGTCTATCAGTGCTGCTGAGCATGGTTAACCCCTGGCACACTGTTCTCCAGCATGCTACTACTCACTGCTGTGGCTTATCTTGCTATTAGCTTTGCACACAAAAGCATCATGTTCTAATCATAAAACAACAGAAACCAGCTAATAAAAAAACATGTCTACTCCACTCCGCCTTTGAAGACTGTACCAGAAGATAACTACCCATCAAATTTCAGCTCATGGACGAGCAAGATTACAGCATGGGAACCTGGATACACTTATGTGTTAATGGATGACTCAAATCAACATTCATTAAGAGGAACACCTGCTTTAAAAGTCTCTTTTGTGTGGGGTGGCTGCACTGTGTTCCTTGAAATTCTAAGCAAATTGCTCCAGACTGTAGCAACAGCCAACTTTCAAGTTTCAGTTTGAAATTACAGGTAATGTTTGGGTTTCAAGAATGTCTTAATGGATATCAGCATCAAAATAGTAATGATACAAATAGGGAAAAATGTAAAGACATCCTGTTGAAGAATCATAAAATTCATATTGTTGCTTTAAAATTTATGGAATGGTTTTAATTAACTGAAGAACACACAGGACACATATTTAGTTATGGCCAATGCTTATTTTGCCTAAAGATTTCCAAATAACTATGTTGCTGCCTTATGTAATTGTAATTGCCTTTCCTTGCACATTCCTCCTTCCTCACATTTCTATTCTTGAGATATTAGAATTATTGCAAAATTATTCTTATCTCTGCCATACACATCCTGCTGAGCCAACATTAGACCCTTCATAATTCTGAAAATCTATACATTTGCTAAAAGTCATTTAATCAGTATGAGCCATGATTGATTAACTCCAGTATGCTAAAGTGAAATGTGCGTTAACCTGCTCATGCCTCATTATCAATGGCTTTCACCCAAATTTCAGACACTCATTAATTTAGACAAGATTTCAATACCAACCACTACTACAACCCAATAGTTTAAAAGAGTTCAGCAAAGTCTTTCTCAAGGTCAGACAGTACAATAAATAGTTTAGGCCTTAACAAGACAAGAAGTAAAATCATGATATTGTGTAGGCACTTAGATAATCATTTAAAATACAAAAAATAAATGTAAAACCCATTGTTAACTGGTTATAAAAGTAAAATAAATATATATAAATAAAACACACACATAAAAAAAAACAGGCTGCTGGTTGTTCTGACCTCTGGTTTAAGTTCAGAGCCTCAGGCAGGATTATCTAGCTGTTAGTCATATGGTCTCTAAGTTCACACAAACAAGGGCTACAATACTGGTTCATGATTTGGACAAGTGATTTAATGTCTTTCAGCTTTGATTTTCTATGAATCAAGACAATGATAGTGGCTACTTTGGCATTGTAAAGACGAATAACATTAATAGGTGATATCTACTGAACAATTTCGAACACTGTTCTAAAGTCTTTATGTCAACAAAATTTAAGGAACACCTACTTTGTTATGAGTTTTCACTGATGGTTATTTTAAAGGATGCCAAGGGTGCCCCCAGCTTCCAAATACATGGGCAGCCAATGGTTCCCACTTGATGGAGCGCTGCCTCGCCCAAGGGTAGACAAGGGATTGGTGCAGAAGTAGGAAGACCTGGTCACTCACCTTGATTCAGGACACCCCAGCTCCATTGCTCCCTGTCAGTTGCACTACAGCCAGCTCTCCATTCCTGCCTCCTTTGTCCTCCCAGCAGTTGACCCTCAGAGCCCTCCTAAGACCCACCAGCATGCAAATCTCAATCTCATAGTCAGCCTCTGAGGTTCTACAGTAGGTGCTACAAATAATACCTCATAGAGCCTAATGAACAGATGGAAATCTCATGAGAAAGGACCCTACTGGTCCCTAAAGAAGGGTAGAGTAATCAAGTACTGAAAACACCCACTGCAATTTCTATAGGTTAGGTTGAGGAATCTCAACACACCCTATAGCCCTCTGATATGTGGATCTTCTTAATTTCTTGTGCTGTTGGAGACAGGCATTGCTCAGTGCAGGGGGAAATCAAAAAAGAGATGGGGAGGAGGTCCTTCTGTCCTGTGTGCCTGATAGAACCCACTTCCAGGGCAGTGGGGGGACCAGGCATTGCCAGAGCTCTGTTTTATTTATTTACTGACCACTGCTAGGATTTCTCCCAGAAGGGAAAGAGTGGATGAAAGATACACACACACAAAAAAAACCTCATTGCTGTGAAAATATATCAAGTCACCTTGAGCTAAGGTCGTCTAGAATGAATCCTATACTTCTGGGCTGAAATTACACCAAAGGCAAAATTTTTTTTCTCCCTTCCTTCAGCCTAATATACGTGTCATATTCCTGTCTTAAGAATGTCATAGGAGGACAAAGTCTTGTTGCCAAGGAGAGAGAGAGAAAGGACAGAGGTGTTTTTAAGACAAGGGTAGAGAAGATAGGGAAGGAAGCAAAGTCCTTACCTTGTAAGACCCTCTGTTTAATTGACATGGGGCAAATGAGAAGTTCAAGGAATGTAGGTCTTGATTAGTGAAGCTGCAAAGGAGAGAAAATCAATTACTAGAGAGAGGATACCATCTCGACAGATGATTTCCAAAGGAGTAAGAGTGAATTTGCCCCTTGGATCAAATATACAGCTACTGTCTGGTGTCCTAAATTATTTGTTCTGAGCAAGTTGAATGAGGAACCAAGGAATGTAGATTTTAGCAGCAACTGGGAGCGCACACTGATTTATGGGCTTCCAGCACACTGAAGGTCCAAAGAGAAAAGGAAAGATCAGCTGCTTTTAACATGCAGTTTTTTTTCATCTGGACCTGAAAAATGGACTCTGAGAGTCACTGATGTGTGACTTTTCTCAGCCTTTTAGGAGAAAAGCCAGCCCACAGAGAAAGAGCCCTCCTATTCCTCCTGCTTTAGCTATTTTTCTGGTAGGGTTTAGAACTTTACAAATAAACGAAAGATACAACTTATTTTTGACACATAAAAATCTGTTCATATTTAATGTATATAACTCTATGAGTTTGAGGATATGTATATGCCCATGAAGCCGTATGATTCTACCTCTGGATGTCTGTCAAAGGAATTTAAATCAGGACCTCAAAGAGATACCTGCACCCCCATGTTCATTGCAGCATTATTTATGATAGTTAAGACATGGAAACAATGTAAGTGTCCATGGATGCATGAATGGATGAAAAAGATGTGGTGTAGATGATATACAGTGGAACCTTATTCAGCCATAAAGGAGATGGACATCCTAACATTTGTGACAACATGAATGGAACTTGAGAGCATTATGCTAAGTGAAATAAGTCATACAGAGAAAAATAAATGCTCTACAAGGAACTTAAAATAGACTCATAGAAGCATAGAATAGAATGGTGGTTACCAGGGTCTCAGGGGAGGGGGAAATGGGGAGCTGATGGTCAAGGGGTGCAAAGTTTCTGTTATGCAGGATGAATAAATTCTGAGGGTTCTTCCTGTCATCTTGTTTTACCCAGAAAAGTAGCATCGATCACTGAAAACAATATTCCTTCACTTCTTTGCAAAGATGTGCACTGAATGTCCATGTGACACCCAGCACCATGCTGGGCATGAAGAACAGAGGTGACTGAAGCACTCTCTGGCCCCCATCTCAGAACCACTCATTGTATGGGAGAAAGGGAAATAAATAAATGTATTACTGAGAAAAACAGACACCTGGTTTTCTATGAGTGATGTTTGCGCCTAGAGAATCTGGCTGGAGAGAGTGGCAAAATGTTCAGGGTCCAGAGGGCCACAGGGAGATGATGAGTGAAAACTAGAGAGGAATCTTTAAGGACCAGGAAGAATCAGCCAGTCTGAGGAAGGACAAAGGGGTAGTGCATCTCATTCCACTAGTTCTCTCTCTATTCAAAACAACCCCCACACCCCAAACTCTCAGGTCTGTTCCAGAAGATGCCTTTGAACGTATGCAGAAATGTAACCCTTCTAACAGAAACCAAGTGAGAGGTTTGAAAACACAGAAAATAATGGTTAATTCATTTGTTGATATGTCTGAAACAGTTTGGGTGGCAAAAAGACCCTTATTTTCGAGTTTCCTTTGTGAAACCTACATGAAGCAGCACCTGGCTCCACCAAGACCTTTGTTCAGCTCCGGCTTGGAGGGACATTAGTGAAATCAGTATAATTCAAGGTGCTCATCCTGAAACTATCTCCTACCCCACACCAGTCACTAGGCTACCTGAGTGATCCACAGCCACAGCCAGCTGAGAATAAACCTTCATCATTAATTGCTACATATTATAGTTTATTGCTGTGCAGTTTAGCATCTCTGACCTGTTGGGTCCTTCCTAATAAAACAATCTTAAAAAGTAAAATAGGTGGTAATAATAATAATAAAATCAACAATACAATTCAGCTGGTGGCTGCGCAAGCTTGAAGGTCTGTGGGCACCTTTACTTAAATAGCTAAAAACAAAATTATAGTAAACAGATGCATTAGGGGCCATCTGAAGGCACCCTGCTAAACTCATAATGAAAAGGGCAGACTGAGGCTGCCAGCGGCCCTGCTATTAATTACTTGCCTTTAAATGCTAAAGAAGTGTATTTAAGCCAGACACCTGGAGAGGCTATTTGCTAATTGCACACATTATCATGACTACAGACCCACAAGAAACAAACTCATTTCAGCTCCACAACAGCCCATAGTCCATACAAACCTAAGGTTTTGATTTCAGCCATACCCATGTGCCTAATTTAGTATGTCAATAAAGATGAACATATCCAAATAAAGTTTTGTTTTCAGGCCCTTCTTTATAATTAGAGACAAATCCCATAGATGTGTCTTTTTCAGCACACTGTCCAGAGGGCATGCAATTCAGCACATTAAATTGAATATTAAGCTATCCTTTGTGCAACAACAGTAAGCTAACACTGGCTTGAGTCAAGATTTCTAATAAGGAATAAAATAATTTAACAATTTTGTGAGGGCAAGAGAGATGAGGCAGTGCAGAGCCTGACATGCAAGCTGCCCAGTCACAGGAAGGTAAGACGCAGAGACAAACAGCATGGGGCCACGGGGCCCACTCCCCACTGTGTTGTGCAGATGACAGCACTGGACAGCAAATGGTTAACCCCAAGACAAAACCCCCTGTGACCAGCAGGTCTCTTGCAATCACCAGTAGAACTAGCTATTATAGCCGATTTAATAGCTTGAAAATGAACTCATTAGTGGTCTTTTATCAGTGGAAAAAAAGTCTATTAAATCCGGATGTGTGAAGCAGCAGCACAGAGGCTCATTTCCATCCCGCTTGTGACCTGAACAAATCTGAGACACACGGTTCTGGGAGCCAGGGTCAGGCTTCATTGCGAAGAGACAGTGCGATCTCTGATGCCTTCCCCCAGCCTGCGTTTCTCCTCGAGGTTTCCAAGGTTCTTCAGGTTAATTTACAGTTTGGTAGACTGTTTTTGTCCTTCTTCTCTCCCTGTATTACCCATGTGTACCTTAACATTATACAGGGGCTGCAAAAAGAAGGTGCCATCACTCAGCTGCAATTTGAAAGTTATATATAATATTTGACAGGATTGTTAGGCTCTGTTGTGGTGCTGAACAGGCTTAAGATAAAGCAGTTGGAAATGTGGCACAATGGTTTTCTGTATTCTTTCACTCCCTCCTTTCTTCCTTCTTCCCTTTCTCATTCCTTTCTCTCTCCTACTTCCTTTTCTTCCTTCCTCCTCCCTCCTTCCTCTGTTATACCCTTTCTTCCTTCCTCCTCCTTTCCTTGCCTCTGCTCAAGGTAACTGCAGAGAGTGAGAGAAGCCACTTCTATGCATTACACATTCAATTTTTCCTGCTCTTGATTATAATTTAGATTTTCTTGGACAAACGTTGAAACCTTGGCACAGGCAAGCTGACTCTTCATTAGCTCAGCAACTGGTACCCAAGTAGTATAAATCTGTGAAATAAACCATGGGGCAAGTAGAAAAGTTTCTCTCAAAATACACTTTCTCCCATCATGTCCCACAGACTTTCAGGACTATGCTGCAAACTTTTAGCTTTCACTTTTAAACTCTATCCTAAATTGAAACACTTTTCATTTGCAAAGACCTTGTATCATGAATGTGATGATAAATTATTCAATGGCAGAGATTCCATTTTATCCTTCTTTTAGAAGACCCGCAACACCGAGATCAGTTTTCAGTAAATACATGTGGGCTGAACCCCAATAATGACAGTATCAGCACCTTAGGAGCTAATTGAATCATATTACACAATTATTAGGCCATGTTGGGTGTGATAGGTAGGTAATGGTAGACAACAGTCTTTAGAATTATCAAGTGAGCTCATGGAGCTAAAAACTGCCATCACTTATTTATTAAACCCACTTTTCCACTTAAATCTTATTAACCTCTGGAGGTACATGTCATTAGCTCTGCGTAGAGGTCAGAGGTCAGCTAGTAGAGCCTCAGAGAAGTCAAAATGCTTACCAAACTTATGGGCTAGAAGCCATGTTATTATTACAGCATTCTTTTTTTTTACACTATTCTTTATCAAAGCCTAAAAGACCTGACTTATGCAATGAATTACCTAATTGGAGTATCTAGATTAAAATTAGTGCATGCTGGTAGTTACATGTCTCATCTAGAAAGTTTTTTGTTGTTGTTTTATATTGTGTTGTGTTGTGTTTTTAATTTAACAATCTTTACTTCTCCTTAGATGGCACTTATGCAGACTGTAAAATACTTCATTCTTTGTCAACAATCATTGGCTCATTTGCCACATATTTTGTCAGGTAGACAAAAATGGTACAAAATGGTACAAAAGTGTATGTCTTTCATTTTAACCTCAGATCTAATTTATCCAACAAACGTTTGTTTGTGGCTGAACATGCCAACTTGTTTCAGCCCTGGTG
This sequence comes from Anoura caudifer, assembly GCA_004027475.1. Taxonomy (NCBI): domain Eukaryota; kingdom Metazoa; phylum Chordata; class Mammalia; order Chiroptera; family Phyllostomidae; genus Anoura; species Anoura caudifer. Next base: position 31,904 of record PVKU01005783.1, read on the forward strand.
GGGGTTGGAAGGCAAGTTTTTTGCCTGTGTCTTCTCCCTCTTGATACCATGAAAAGCAGCTCCAAGCATCCCTACACACTCTCTGTAGAGTTTGTCCTGCTACCTCTCAGCCATGGATTTTGAGGGGAAAAAATTCCAGCCAGAAAGGAAATGTGCCTCTTGGGCCTTTTCTGCTCACTCTTGCCAATAGTAGGATTCCCAGCTCACCCATAATCTCTCTGACTTGGTATCAGCTCAGTCAGGGGGTCTGGAGAGTTTGTCTCATTGCCAGTTCAGTCAATCAGCCTCCTGACTAAAAGCTCCACTTTCTTGATAAACCCCAAACCTTCTCTTTCTCACTTCCTGAGCCTATAATTCCCCTGGGATAGGAAGCTCCTTAAACTCTTGAGGGCCTCACCTTGTGCCCCCCATCACCTAGAAACTTGGCCAGGCCAGGGTTTCAGGTCAAGGGTTGGGACTGAGCTTTGCATTTCTAACTCACCCCCAGGAGACCCTGAAGAACCACTGCCTGAGGGTGAAGACCTCTGCACCAAACAGTGCTAACACACAGTGTAAACTGGGCAAATAATATGCAACCATATCTCTAAGTTGTTCTCTAATTTGTCCATAACTTCATATTTTAATCCTTACATATTGAAGACCTTAACCATCACTTTTCCTATTGAGACATCTTCTAAAGAAGAAATTTTAAACTTTTCAAAGAGAAGGGCCCTCTTGAAATGTTACAAATCTCTTGGATCCTTATTTGGTTGTAGCTGCACAATGGGTGTTCATGTTATTTTTTTCCAGCATTACTGAGGTAAACCTGACAAATAAAAATTGTACATATTTAAGGTGTACAAGGTGATGGCTTGACACATGTGTATGCTGAAATGATCACCACAGTCAAGCTAATTAACACATCCATCACCTCCCATAGTTACCTTTTTTATTTTTTGGTGCAATGAGAATACTTAAGATCTGCTGTCTTAGCAAATTTCAATAATAAAATGCAGTGTTATTAACTATAACCATGTTATGCATTTGATCCTGTTTTTTAAGAAAATATGTGTGATAACCAAATGTTACTATGGCTCTAATAAAGGAAGTTTATTTTCTCTACCCCAACAGAACCTACATATATTAAAAATAAATCACAGATAAATACAAGATTTGTTACTAATTCCAGCTACAAATAATTCTTTCTAGACCAACAAGAGTCAAGACTGTTGCTCCTTAAGAGTCAGGCCACCCCATGGAAAATGACTGCCCTGGAGATTTTATTGAACCCACTTTCTCAGGGAAGATTGCTTACTTTGTCAAACCAGAATTAGAGGCTTACAGGAAAGAAAGGACAACGAAGTGACATCTGGACCACTTTCTCCCCACACCCCTCAGTGTCTCTAATATAAGGGACAATGATATAATTAAAGTAGGAACTGCATGTAATCAGGAAAACCTGATTAAATTAGTGACCAGCAAACCTCTGAAGATTCCCTCTAAATCACTGTCTGACAGGATGAGGTACACAGGGACCTTGAGGTCAGAGACAAAGCTGGGTTTGCCAGTGAAAAAGACAGAACAGAGAAGAGTCTGAGAACTCGTATTTTGTCCCCTTGAAATCTGTTTGGAAACTGCTTATTCAGCCTGGTTTTATATAGATGAGATTTCTACCATCTCTAAGTTATTTTCCTAATAGAAAAATTTAATATGCTCTTTATTAGTATAACTCCATTATATAAATTAGTTCATTCTGCTATTACAAAAATACTATTTTGTCCTTTTACTTATCTCAGTCCTCTGAGTTGTAGCTACAATATTGGAGGCATGGCAGAATGAACAGATTTTAAAATGCCATATTTCTTTTGTATAGCAGAAATGATAAAATTTGAAGGAAATTGTAGTTTTATTTAAAGCTTAATGCACACAAACTTTCTCACCAAATTTATCACTAAGAAGTGGTTGGGCAATGTCTGAATTTAGAACCAAATAAAATATACCAGGTACTATAACATAATTGGCACCTTAATTACATCATACTCTTTTCGTTAAGGACAAGTAGGCTCAAAAAACAATAAACTGACAAGAAGTAAGAATTTATAGATAGAGTCATGTGGCTTATTTATGCTTGATGTTAACCAGAGAAAGAAGATACTGTGATTTTCATGTGGAAAAAAGACAGTTTCAGCAACTAAGTGCTTAAAATTAATATTTCTTGCCACAGTGTTTCACATGCCATCCCCAAACTGTTTCAGAAAGGGTATTAGGTATAAACTGCTAAAAATGATGCAGACTTAACCATAGACTATCTGCTTCTTTCCCTTTTTTCACATCCTTCCCATAGGTGATCCTTAATATAATTTTAGTTGCCACTATAAAATTAACTATTGTCCTTTAGTCAAAACTTAAAGAAATGTAAGAGTGCGTGGCGGGGGGGGCAGAGTAGGGAAAGAAAAGCATATTTATTATTCTTATATATCCCCTATAGAGAATATATGTGTGAATTACATTATAAAGTACAGAAATTTAAGGTTCAGTATAAGTAACACATCTACATGGCACTTGAAAGCTGATGGTGTGATACTCAGTGAATCTCAGGTTTTCCTTGGTAGCCAAGGAAATCATCCCAATTAGAGTAATTTCAGAATGCGAACCTGACTTCCAGCCATGATGGAGGCGTAGGCGGACACACTGTGCCTCCTCTCACAGCCAAGACTAAGGACAACAAAAATATAGAACCCCCCCCAAAAAAAACCAACCAGAACAGATAGAGGATTGAATTGTACGAAAGTCCGACAACAATTCACCCAGACGGATAAGAGGGGCAGAGCCGGCGGCCGGCAGAGAGGGGTCGCAGCAGGAAGAAGCAGTAGCTGGTGGTCCCGGGCGCACAGGTGGCAGTTACCAGGCACAGGGAGGCAACGAGCAGACCAAGTGAGGCACGCAAAGTGGCTGACCATGGTCACACATTTGCACACAGGTAAACCAGGTGAAAACGGGCAGCGAGACAGACTGCGCAGCACAGGGCCCCATCGCCGGGAATAAAGCCTAAAAAGCACTGATTGAGAACACTTATGAGAGTTGGGGTGCCAGGAGGGAATCCCAACCTTGCCAGAGAGTTCATTGGAGAGACCCATGGGGTCCTAGAATGTGCACAAGCTCACTCACACAGAAATCAGTGCCAGTGGGGCCCAATTTGCTTGGGGAAAGTGCCGAGGACTGGAGTCCACAAGACAGCAGAGCAAGCACCATTGTTCCCTCTTGGGCCCCACCCCCACATCCAGCATCACAACCCAGTGACTGGGTTGCTCCACCCTGGTGAATGCCTAAGGCTGTGCCCCTCACTACATAACAGCTGTGACAAGACAAAAAAAAAAAAAAAACAAGGATTGCTCAAACGGGAGAACAGATTGGGGCCCCAGAGCTAATTTATCTAAGCGACCAAGAGGTAGCCAACTTATCAGATGCAGACCTCAAAGCTCTGGTAGCTAGCCTAACAGAGGCACAGTTCAAAGCATTGGTGATTAGGAAGCTCACAGAATTGGTTGATTTTGGTCACACATTAGAGGAACAAATGGAGGCTACAATAAGTGAAATGAAGAAAAATGCACAGGGAACCAATAGTGATGGGAGGAAAACTGGGACTCAAATCAATGGAGTGGACCAGAAGGAAGAAAGAAACAACCAAACAGAAGAGAATGAAGAAACAAGAATTCAGAAAAATAAGAACTTAGTAACCTCCAGGACATCTTTAAATGTCCCAACATCTGAATTATAGGATACCAGAAGGGGAAGAGGAAGAACAACAAGTGGAAAACTTATTTGAACAAATAATAAAGGAGAACTTCCCCAATCTGGCAAAGGAAATAGACTTCCAGGAAGTCCAGGAAGCTCAGAGAGTCCCAAGGAGAAACACACCAAGGCACATCATAATTACATTAGCCAAGATTAAAATGAAGGAGAGAATTCTAGAAGCAGCAAGGGATAAAGGCACAGTCACCTACAAAGGAGTTCCCATCAGACTGTCAGCTGATTTCTCAAAAGAGACCTTACAGGCAAGAAGAGGCTGGAAAGAAGTATTTGAAGTCTTGAAAGGCAAGGACCTACATCCAAGATTGCTCTATCCAGGGAAGCTGTCATTTAGAATGGAAGGGAAGATAAAGCACTTCTCAGATAAGGTCAAGTTAAAGGAGTTCATCATCACCAAGCCCTTATTATATGAAATGTTAAAGGGACTTATCTAAAAAAAGAAAATAAAAAATATGACAATAAAAAGACAGCAAACTCACAGATATTAACAACCACACCTAAAACAAAAGCAAACTAAGCAAACAGCTAGAACAGGAGCAGAAACACAGAAATGGAAATTACATGGAGGGTTGTCAACAGGGGAGTGGGAGGAGGAGAGAGTGGGAAAAGGTACAGAGAATAAGTAGCATAGATGGTGGGTAGAAAATAGACGGGGGGGGGGGTAAGAATAGTGTGGGAAAAGTAGAAGCTAAAGAACTTATGACACACAGACATGAACTAAAGGGGGAAATGTGGGTATGAGGGGGTGTGCAGGGTGGAGGGGAATGATGGGGGAGAAATGGGACAACTGTAATAGCATAATCAATAAAATATAATTTAAAAAAAGAATAATTTCAGATGCTTTGGGCAGGATATTAGGGGGCTTTCTTTTCACAAACAGAAACCTTCGGTTCTGTAACCTACATCTAATGGGGGACCTGCAAGTCTGGCCCCACTCAGGGTGTGAGATTCGGAAAGGCAGTGTTGAGCCATGGCATGCATATTGTATCCCCAAATTCCTATGTTGACACCAAACCCCCAGTGTGATATTAGGAGGTGGGGCCTTCCAGAAGTGATTAGGTCATGAGGGAGGAGCTCCATGATGGGATTAGTGTCCTTACAAAAGAGTTCCCTCCCCCTTCCCACCTTGTGAGGTCACACTGAGAAGACAGTGTCTGGGAACCAGGAAGAGCGCTCTCACCAGACACTGATTCCTCACCTTGAATTTCCAGCCTCCAGACCGTGAGAAGTGAATGCCCATTATTATAAACCACCTGGTATGCAGTGGGTGTGTTACAGCAGCAGCTGAAACAGACCAGGACAAACTTAGGAGAAGACGTGTCAGACTCAGCACTGCTCCTTAGCCCCTGACTGAGTGCAGCACCAAGTGCCTGGTCCATGGAGCCAGAAGAACAGCATTCATTTTGTCCTTGGTGCGGCTCTGCTTCAGACCAAGTTGGTCACCACAACGTATTCACTAGGAATCCGTCTTGCTCACCCTGGCCTCCACCCGGGTTGTTTTCATTGTGCAAACAGTGACATGAAGGCACATTCTTGAAGCCAGAGCAAGGCAGCCACATGCATTGTGGTGGAGTCAGTCCCCTCAGCCAGCTCGAGGGGATGGATCTTAACATTCAGTAACAAAAGAGGTCAGGCACCTCCTCATTCATCACTGGAAGGACAAATCGGCATGTGAAGAGATGAGGCCAAGAGGAGAAGAAAAATCACAGCTTCCCCTCCCTCATTCTTCCAAAAGTCTCTCTAGGAGTGACCCTGCCTCCAAAGGGTGTTGTGAAGAATAGCTAATTTGGGGACGAAGCACTGAGAAAATGAGAGTACAGCAGAAGTAAGATGGAAGGCAGAGCGAATCCGATTTTGGGTGACACCCAGGCACAATACTAACCCTGGGAATGAACCTCTCATGGAGAGAAGGGCTTGACTATGACAAAGAATGGGCCTCTGAAGGGTGAGCCTCTGGGTCTCTGAAGGGTGAGCCCACCGTGCACAGGAGGGTCTGCTCCACTCCAGGACCAGCACCTTCACACCTCCAAAGAGCAGAAGGAAGTGGGTGGACCATCCACACCCTCATAGCCCTCTGCTGTGTTTTCCCCTGAGATCTTTCCATCCTCAGTTTGTACGTGGGACCAACACACACTGGTTCCCATGAGCAATCCTCTCGCAGCTTCCATGAGAGCCCATCTCAGAGGGAGGTTTTGTCTGAGGCCCACGGACTTACTGAAGGACACTCATGTTTTCCTCTAAGGCCTGGGTTTCTAGAAAGGAATGAGACCTCCCTGGTCATTGCTTGTTCTTATCCTTGGCTCCATTTTCTTGCAAACTGTGATTTATGAGGATTGCATTAATAACCATTCCTAAAGATGTCTTTGAAAGATATCTGGATGTTCCCCAATACGTGGGCAGCACCCAATGATTCTGGCCTTCAGGGTGGGACCCTCACAAGCTTCCAGAGTTCCCTGGTACCAGCCAGCCTTTGACCTTGTGAGACACCCAGTAACTCAGCACATGTTTGCAGGGTATACGCAGGCCCAGCTTTGTGATAAAGGACACAGACATTGGTCTCATCCTCAAGAGGCTGATGGTCTGTGGAAGACAAGAGCTAATGCTGAAAGAGTTCTGTCACAACTCAGGGCTGAGTGAGGGGCTTTAGGAAAAACACGTCAGTCTTCTTGACAATCCCATGTTATGCAGGACTCAGCGGTCCCTAGGTTATGAGAAAACTGAGACCTGAAATATCAGAGAAATCCAGAGTTACTCAGTGAGCATGGGGGTGCCATGGGGAAGCCAGGGCACATGGCCAGGAGATTTAACTCCAAGTCTATGGCTTTAAACGTGATGCAAAATAAAATGTATCATGTATAATGTAAAATATAATTAAGCATAACATAAATATAAATAAATAACATAAATGCATATGTACATGTAATAACATTCAGTGTGAAAATATGCTATAAGTATGGTAAAATACATATAACATAAATGATATATAAAACATGTATAAAGTAAATATAAATATTAGCAAGAGAAAAGTTAAATTGCTGAGAGATTTTCAGAAACAGGGACTATCATTTCCATACTGGGAAGTGGGCAGATTAAGGAAAGGAAGTGGTCTTAAATCATGTTGTTTCAAAAAGTTGAAAGCACCTGGCAAGTCTGAGATGGGGAATTTATTCAGGGCTCAGGGTGCAGTGTGAATGAGACCATACTGCAGAAGATGGGCATGCTGTCAAGAGAATTAGATGAAAAGGAGTCTTAGAATCAGATCACAAAGGAGCTAGCCTGCTGACCTTAGGCTTTGTCTAGATGGTCACACGTTTATAACCATCTGATACCCACTTGTTGTCCATCTGATACCCACCTGACAGGCTCTTGATACCCATCTGATATTCACCTGATACTCTTCTGTTACCACCTAATACCCACCTGTTTACCACCTAATTCCCACCTGTTACCCACCTGACACCCACCTTACAACCACCTAGATACCTACCTAATACCTACCTGGCACCCACCTAATAATACCTACCTGATATTTACTTAAGGCCCAACTAATAATACCCATCTAATACTCACCTGATACCTATCTGATACTCACCTAATACCCACTTTACACACGCCAGACATCCACGTAACCTACCTAATACCTACCTGACATCCAGCTGACAATATCCATGACAACATTCCCCATTTGGTCATTGATGCTTTGCGCTCAGGCAGCCATTCACATGGAGTGCCCTGTCTCACATTCAGAAACCATGTTCAGAAGTTTCTGTGAATTTTGGAACCACACGAGGAGTTTCAAGGAGAAACATAAGAGGCAAATGGCTTCCTGCTCTCAGCAGTCAGTCTGTGGGCCATGGAAACCTGCCTTATATTGTTTCTGAGTATTCAAGTGCCTCACACCCAGAGATTACTTCTTCCAATAAATTGTATTTAGTATCAATGCTCTGTGACTGAATAAGACCCTGCCAATGCTGCTCACATTAATGTGTTATTGCTGCTCTTACCGTGGTTGTCACCAGGACTACAAACCAGTCTGTTATGAAGCTGAGTGCTTCAAATTTATTGTTGCAGACTCCTCAAAACTACCTGTGACAGAGACACTGTTAATATCATGGTGTTATAGATAAGCAACCCAAGGTGAATAGAAATTGTGAATTTGTCCCAAGATGCACTGTCATTAGGTAGAAGTGCAAAATAAACCTTATTTAAGCTGTTACATATTTGTTCCCTTCTTGAATCATAATGTCTATAATATGTTAGGTGTTTGCAATAATGTTGGATTGTAGAACAGGAGTCCATCTGTCCTGTGATGTTACCTGTGTCAATTCCTTTAAGTGTTGCTGTAAGTGAGCAACCAACCCCAAACCAACTGCTAATGGGCACATCCACAAATCGTGGCTCCTCTCCATGGACAGGTACATTTCCTATGATTTCTAATCTCAGCTGTTTCATCACATGTGACTTGACAGCAGGTGGACATGACTTTCCCTGTGTAGTCTACATCACAGTGACTTTGATGCGCTTTCCTCACGTGACTTCACTAAATCATCAGCCCCACAAGGGTCAGACTGTAGAGTCCATGCAACCTCATATATAGGCTTGTGTGCATCTACCAATGCACACATATGTGGACACAATTGGTGATAGAAAAAAAATTCTACCATGAGAATTTTTTTAAGACAGCATCTGTTCAAAAACTTAAAATATTAATGAGCAATGGATGCATGATTTGTCCCAAGTGTAGCATCTTCTTCAGTGATGGGTTGATCATATCTGCTATTTTTGCCTCCCAGCGGGAGAAAGTGTGGCAGACATGTTGGCTTTTCATTATACTAACTCATTATTACTCTTGGTATTATTATCAACAATAATATCTTGGTATTATAACTCAACAAGACAGTTTGTAGTCAGCCATATTTCTGCTGTGATTCTAGGGAGAGCCACGCCTTTCAAAAACAGAATGCCTGCTATGGCACCACGATAGTGTACTAAAATATTAATAAGGAGTCATCTCAGGAGCACACATACCCCAAACCCACAGCATCCAATATCTTCTACATCAACAATAATGTCTGGAGCACAAACGCGCATTATATATAGGATTGTAAATGAGGTCATGGCGGTAATAATAATAATGACAACAGTAACAACATTAATACCTAGAACTAATTATTGTAGGGTCATAAGTCACACAAGTCACTAAGCATTTTATATTTTTTACACTTCACAATAACTATGGGAATTTAGATTTATTATCATCTCCATTTTGCAGATCAGGAAATAAGGCATGTAAGTGAAACCCTAATAATAGCATAGTGAGCTTATCAATAGCTCTTTGATGTTTATTTCCCATATTCATCTAGGTGCTGAGACTCTTACTCAAGCAAATCAAGATTGGTTAGGACAAAGCCAAAAATCAAGAAGTTAGAATTTTTTGTTTAAGATGTGTTATTAGCTCACAAAACACACTTTCTAAATCAATCACAATTTTTCTTTTATTGTTTCATCTTTACTATATTTTCCCATTACCATTTTGTCCCCTTATATTCCTCTCCCCCCAAAAAAATTTAATTTTAGTCTTTCTGTTAATCCCCATAAGTTATATTCTTAACTACATAGCAAAGAATTTTGGGTTCAACCAGTAGGTCATGTGCTCCTGATGGTCACATGTCCTTTGCTCTCTCAAAGCCACACCTGCTGTCCCAGGCATACCTGCACACCTTCTTTTATTCACCACAGCCAGCATGAGAGGCATTGGGCTGGGTGTGACTAGATTCCTAGCATCTGACTCCCTGGCATGGCTCCCCAATCCCTTCAGGCTGCCTATGCATCTAGTTGGCCCCCTTCTTCTTTCTCTTCCAGGTACACAACCTTCTAACCCAAGTGCAGTCTCTGGTCCAGCCTCACCCTCTGGGAGCTGCTCCATCACTTGGAAGCACTTACTTGTTTTGACCCTTGTGAGCAAGTGACCAGAAAGTGACCAGTGGACTCCAGGGCTTCTCATGCAGCCAGATCCTGGTGGCCCTACTATGGTATCCATGCCCTATAGAACCCTCACTGCCCAGGGGAGCTTCTACTTAGCTCAGAGTTTGCTACAGGCACACAGAGAAATAAGACCTTGTGAACTTGAATATAGCTCAGCTTTGCAATTCTGGAAGATTTTCCCAATTTTCCATTTATGTTTAGATGGGCTCTTTGTCCATTGGTGAGCTATGAGCAAGGTCATGTGATGGGGAATTACTTTAAAGATGATTTTAGCCCTGGCTAAAGGTATGCCCTGGTATGGCTCAGTGGATTGAGTCCTGGCCTGTGAACCAACAGGTCACTGGTTTGATTCCCAGTCAGGGCACATGCCTGGATTGTGGGCCAGATCCCCAGCTAGGGGTGTGGGAAAGGCAACTGATCTATATATCTCTCTCATGTGATGATTCTCTCCCTCTCTTCCCCCCTCTCTAAAAATAAATAAATAAAATCTTTTTTAAAAGATGATTTTAAAAAGCCTTTTTATCACAGTCACCTAAACATCTGCTTCATTTTTGCTACATACTCATATCAAAAAAAAAAAAAGAAAAGAAAACCCAGAGGACATGACTTGAAAGGCTTTATTTTCATTTCATTACTGTCCTTTGCGGGATTTTAATGAAGGCTTGCAACTCTTCAAAAGGAAGGCACAGTCAGCACAACGTATAATCATGTACGCTCTGTGCTTATATAATCACGCTTCCTTACCATAGTGGTTGGCATTTCCATTGAACTTTTGTGGGTCTTGTAGGTCCTTGGCAGAGGATTTATTTTACCTTTAACAGGAGGCCTTGCCTTGGAGAGGATCATGTTGGCAAACCTCTCCATTCACTTAGGCCTGAGATGATCCTATTGGCACAAAGACAGGAAGTTCAATAACGTCTGAGATGTCTGGCCCTCAGGAAACCAGTCCTCATTCCCAGGCTTTTTCCTACCTTTTAGTCATCTCTCTGTTCCCTAAACAACATGGACATCTCAGCCCAATTACAGGAGCAGACAGCCTTCCAAGCAGGGCCTTTGGCCAGTTGTGCTGTCCTTGAGGGTTGGCCAACCCTCTGTCTGTCTCCTCAGCCTTGGCATTTCCCATCACCTGTCACCTAGGGTCACCATTAACCATCTCCTGGGCCACTGCAAGCCCAGAGGGCTTGTTCTGGTGGGTTTCTATAGGGCAGGCATTCATCCTGCCAAAAATATCACCTCTCTTCTGAGGCTTCTGTACATACTAAGATTGTGCTGATGTGATAATTAATGATATTTAGCCATTTATAGTGTAATAATGCTTGCAGGGAGACAGACAGGATCCCTCTTTATATATGGCTAATTTCTCTTTATACTTGAGCTGTTTTGTCCCCAGACAAGATAGATTTGTTATGTTTTTAATTTTTTTCAAGAATATGAATATAAAAACCAATCATGATATTGGAATCCTTGGCAATTACTTTTACTTCTTATCTGAGAATGTCATTGTCACTGAGTACCATCTCAGACTGTTATTGTAATTTATAAATTCTTAGAAAACAAATACTAAAAATATGTACTGATCAGCAGTCCACAAAATCTAATAATCTGAACTGTCTTATGCCTGGCAGAATCACTGCATGAATTAAGTATTCTTTCCGATTTCTCTGAACAAATCTTAAAGGAATACCAGGGAAGATACAACTGCCTACTCAACAGACTACAAAGCGCAGGCAGAAAAGTCTGTACAACACCACAAAGTGGTGCAGACTTCAAAGAATGTTAGCAAGGGCAACAGTTCATAAAATACAGCAAAACGTTCATGGAGGATTCTCATTCCAGGCAGTAAGGCCCCTAGAAATAGATTCTAAAGGCTTCAGAATATAGAGGTACTTCAATCTCTATAGAGATCTCCAGTAACTAACTTTGAAGTCCATTACTGTCAGTGCCTAAATGTTTTTATAATTCTGCACTCGGGATAATATTGTCTTTTCTGCTGGACTGTGAACCTTGGGAGGACAGGTGACGACCTGTGTACTTCTCCCTTCCTCTGAGTCTTCACCAAATCATCAGGTAACTTGAGTAAAGTTGTAGGGGAAAGGACAGTAGACCGGCAGCAAATGTACAGCACCCAGCACCTCCTCCTAGGAACATCTGAATTTAGCCCTCAGCCTTCCACCCTGATTGGTGTAATGACGGCTTCTGGGCCAACCATCTTTCCCTGTCTCTCCCTGCTAAGTCTCCCCTTCACACAACATTGTCTAACATAAATCCAATGGTATCAATTTCTCCCAAACATGCTTAGAAAACTGTGTTCAGACCCAGCCCAGAGTCTATGTCATTTTGTCCCAAGCCTTGCCTCACTGGGTGCCTCAGGTCCTGATGATCTCCCAGTGACATTCATCCTACCCCAAGATCCTCTCCTCTCACCATCGTGGATCAGTTGTGGACAGGCCCTTCACAAACACATTTCTTGACTTAAAATACAATCTTGCCTCTAATTTCAAAGTCACTCTTCTTCACCTTGCAAACTTCTACTCATTTTCCAAAAGCTAGCCCAAAGATTATCTTTCCTGGGAAACCTCCCCTACCTGACAAATATGTTGTTATTCCCAAGCCTTAGCTTTTCTGTGGTATCCAGACCCCATTTGGTACCCTGTCTTTTTATGCTGATTGTGTGTGAGTGTGAATGACTTACCGCAACTACCAGCTCCCCAAGCAAAGACTGTTTCTCACTGAATCTCTGAAGAGATTCTGCCCCACACAACCTCATTCCAGCAGACACTGAGCAGGTGCTGGATGTCCCATAAATGTTTATTGAATGAGTGGATGGATGGGTGGGTGGATGGATGGATGAATGAAACAGCCTGGTCACAAGCAGATCAGACTTTGAGGTTTTTATTTCACCCAATACAAATGAAGGGGATGAGTGATATAAATCCTTATTTTAATATTCTGTGAGTCTCCTTTTATGTGATTTTCTGGACCTAAACTCATACAACTGGCTGCAAAAAGCTAAGACTTTTTAAACATTTTCCATCCCTTTCACTTTATCTTGCTCCAGTGGCTTAGGCTGCTTGAAATGTTAATTTTGAAAAAGAGTTATTTACAAAGATATATGCACACCTATGTTCATTGCAGCATTGTTCACTGAGGCCAAGACATAAAAATAACCAAAATGTCCTTTGGTACAGGTGTGGATAAGGAAGATGTCGTACGTATATACAATGGAATGCTTCTCAGCCATAAGAAAAAATGAAATATTGCCATTTGTGACAACATGAATGGACCTTGGGAATATTATGCTAAGGGAAGTAAATCAGTCAGAAAAAGCTAAGAACCATATGATTTCATTCACGTGTGGGATATAAAACTGAAAGTCATAGACACAGACAACAGTAAGGTGGTTACCAGAGGGAAGGGGGTCAGGGCAGTGAAGGGTAAAAGGGGCCAAGTACATTGTGACAGAAGATGATGTGACTTTGGGTGGTGAGCACACGATGCAATGTACAGATCACATATTATAGAAATGTGTACTTGAAACCTAGATAATTGTATTAACCAATGTCACCCTAATAAATTTAACTAAATAATTTTTTAAAGGAAAAAGTCTTCTGATCCACCAAGGAAATGAATGAAGTTTTGCAGCAACATTAAAGACATTGCTAAGTTTTTGTCAGTGTCCCTGCGCTGGCACACTGGAGTATTAACAAATGCTTGGAGTGTTGACAAATGCTGGACTGTGCACTGTTCATCCTACTCAGGAAGTTCAGGCCATTTGACAAGTAATTAGCAGCATCAGCTCCTAGCAGGCATTCGTGCCAAAAATCCCTTCCAACTAAACTTGGTGGAAAGCTTCAGCTCTCAGAGACTGAATGCAAATGGTCCCCATTGCTGAGGGCTTTAGCAGAAGAGCAGAGAAACGGAAGTCATGGCTGTGTAGACAGAAGCATGATACATAGGCTTAGTGTGCATCATAATACAAATGTGCTTATGAGTCAGCAGGTGAGTGATATTAACCATGGAGTTAACAGGTCAACAGTCATGCCCAGGCCCCCTACATACAATCCTATGTCCTACACTTTCTCCAGCTCATCAAGTTGGAGTTGTGTTTGGGATGTGCTCAAGGAAGCACTTTGAATGTTGTGAAATGATAGTTTCAGGCAAGGGTTATTCTTATGAGTTTTTCCCAAACTGTTCCACTAAGCACTGTACTAGGGGGAAACAGAGGGAGAGAGGTAGATATCCAACAAAAGGGAAAAAATTCTTTCACTTTTGCATGTTGGTATTTCTGAGGAGTCAGAGTAATAAGCATTTGAATAATCAATCAATCAATTTAAGGAGGATTTTTGAAACTCTTAAAAACAGAGAATACTCTCCCCTTTTTTAAAGTTCTTGCTTACTAATATTTCACAGAAATAGTGTATAATGGAACATAATTAGAAATGTATTACAATTTTTATCATCGTCACTATTTTTATTTCTAATTGTAAGTTACCTAAAGGATGTTTAAGGTAAATTAAATAAATTTGAGATTATTGAGTGTGCATAGTGAGCCCAATCCTGCGTTGAACCACAAGAAGGAAATGGGACAGCAGAGGCTGGAGGAGGAGCTGCGTGATAAGACAACTACAGATGCTGGCTGGTCAGGCATCTTGTCTATGTCAAAACTAAGCACAGTCTAAGCACATCGTTACTGTCAGAAGAATTTTATTCTCTCCTCTGCTGCCTGACACTCTCAGCATCTTCTCCTGAGCCTTCCTAAACAGGAATTCACTGCAAAGTGATCCAACTATGGTAGTAGAATTTGGGGAAGACAAGAGAGTGTGAAATGCTCACACACAGTGTTAGCCAGAGACAGAAGACCCCTCCCCAGGGTGCTCCAAGCATCCCCCTCTCTCAGGCTCATGAACAAGGGAATATGTTGGCTGGAAGAATTTCATCTCACATTTTCCAAGACTAACTGGAGAGCAGATTTTCTTACATTATAATTATTTATCACTTACAAGATACCAGAGTTACAGAGAGACAGCTGAATAATAGATGAAATTGTGCTGAACCAAGTTACTGCCCTAAGGAGTTTTCCATGTAGAGGCAAACATGGGATCATGCCAGACAAGCATAACACAATCCACTGCTTTGTCAAACAAGGTGGGCAGGGTTCCTGGTGAGAGAACGTGTGTGACAGAGAGAGAGACAGAGACCTAGATGGGAGGTTCATTTATCATGGAAAAGAAAATAGCAAACAGAGCGTGCTCTGTCAATTGGTCAAACATTGAAGATAAGAAGGGAGCAGTCAACCTGCAAGGGCCTGAAATGATTCCAGGAGGGTCTAGGAAAGAACCCCATCCCAAGACACAACCCCACTGTCTAGGAGCCTCGAGTACCTTGGGGTCCATGCGTTCACCAATAAGTGCACTTTAGCTGCTTAACAGGAATAGAACATCAGTAGGAGGGGTGAAGTGGCATTTTTAGGAGGGAAGAAAGAAGTAAGGGAAGAAAAATGCCATTGTTGCCAGTTTCCTGTGTGTTTAAGAGTAGCCCTGGACAGATGATCACAAAGGTAGAAGAAGGCTGAGGTCACACATCTGCACACAGCTTGTCTCTGGGACTCAGGAAGTGTCTCTAACCCACCACGTTCACCCCTCCTGGGTTCACCCCACCCCATCAAGACTCAATCTGTGTCCATGGGGCCTTAGCAACCAGGCTTCCTCCAACCCAGGCCAGAGGTTGAAGAATCTTCTAAAACAAGGTGGAGGTGAGGCAAGAGGATTAGGATGCAAGTGGGAGAGCTTTCATTTCAAGGGCAGCCAGTCGATGAATGTGAAGAGAAGAGCTGGAGGCCACTGAGATTTCAAGCCAGGAAAGGAGCTGTCTAGAGGGAATCAAATCCCCAGACTGCTGGTGTGATTTGGACCTTTAATGATGTCCCATTGGCCTGTGGACAGTTGGGCCAAGGGTCAGTAGGTTCTGATGAGGCAACACAAATCATCCACCATCCCTGCTCCAAATAATATGTTTCAGAATTCAGACCTTGGGAGAATTTCAGATTTGAAAGAAAGGAAAACAGTGTAGAGTTTATAGGGCCATATTAATAATTTGTGCATTAGAACATATGAATATTCAGACTAAGTGGAATATTCAAATGATACAGAGAAATAGCCTTGCATAACTTCAGCTCAAGTTTTGCAGCCAGAAGAGTTATATAAGACACAGAGATGGGTATGATGTTACATGCCAAAAGAATTTAGTTTGAGGCTGAGAACTTTTTAGGGGGGTGCTGACTCAACTAATAAGCTCTTCCCTCCAAAAGTGATGTTATTTCTCCCACTAAACCCTCAGATCTGCCTAGTCCCCGGGAAGTAGCCCACCTGCACTGGCCAGAGGGCTGACCATGATAGGAACAGCCACCCATGGCATTCAGCCCCAGACGTGACCTCCATGAAACCCAGGGCAGAATACTTGCCAGCACAGCTCTCCGTAGGGTACCACACATCTTGTGGGGAGGGCAGTGGTCTAGACAATGAACTTAGTGCAAATTCCTGGGCCATGCCTGGTGTGGAGAAGTCTGGGCATCACTAGTCTATTAGCAGTTCTCAAACCCTGCCCCAGATGAACCAAATCAGAACTGGAGGTGGGGATTGAACAGGAATCCGGCCTTTATCACAAGCCCTGTGAAGCAGGGGATGCACCAGCCTAATGGAGGTGAAGCAAATACGTCTCAAGTGGTTTCCATATGGTCTCCATATGTCCATTAATCAGCCTGAGGTTCCCACCCCTCTGGACACCATGCTGTCTGCTGGACCACATTGACATTGTCACCTGCTGAACACTTGAAGCACTTTTCCCTCGAACTTCATCAAACCAGATCACCCACATGCATTATCTGCAACTGAATTTGAGCCCAAATGCACACATTTAAGTTCATCCCATTGAGTTCCATCTTTTTTTGTCCCTGTGTTCCCAACTGTCAAACTCACACTCTTCTTGTTACTTCAGACACCTCTTGCACTGTTTGCCTCTTCTAGCATGGTGTCTCTTGTAGGAAGATCTTCTTCACCTTCATTTGGTGAGATTTTTACCGCAAAAGGATGGACTTGGGGGCTTGCCAAACCCTTGACCATCAGCCTATGTTTGGTCTTTCCCAGAAAATCCTCAAGTACCACAGTTCAGCTTGTGTCCCTCCATCATTTGAAGTCAGATGTTTTAGGACAACCTACAGTAGGCATAAACATTGTTTGATCTATCAGGTTCCTGATACGGATTGCTGACTACCCAAAAAGACCACAAAAGGGCTTTGTGATTGAGGAAAGCTGAATTTATCAAAACTTGACATGATATACCACCTTGACATGGTATCTGGAGCATCTTAAAACATGAAAATTAGAATGTTTTAGGATTTTAGGACCCAGACTGCCTGACTGTAAATTAGGTCCCTAAGGCTGCTGATCAGTTGGGATTGGGCAGAGAGCATGACCGAGGGCTTAGGAGTGGTGGGTACACAGGGCAGGAGCCTCGAAGGGAGCCTCAGTGAGCCAGCACAGTCTTCATGAGTACCTAGTGTCATCAGCTTGGTCTTTCATTCAGAAGCAAGGATTTCCTGCAGCTAGGCTATTTTTCCCTTGTCCTAACAGTCTTTAGCACAGAAAAATAATATGCTTGGTTTCAAATTCCTCAACTCAGGGACAAGAAAGATATTGATACCAGTGTTCACAAATTTGCTGTGAGCCCCTGCTAACTCCCTGTGCTCACCTGCATCATTCTGTGAGGGCTCATGATCAGATAAAAAGCAGTAACAACCAGGAGACACACCAAACCTGTAACCATGTTCACACAGAACCGCCTTCATTTTTTCTTCTGGCTGAAACTTAACTATGTTTCAGCCAGAAGAAAGATCATCAGCCCTGTAGACATAGTGATTTCCAAATATTTTTTCAAGATAAGTAAGAAAGTCATATATTTAAAACAAATAAAACTGAGTTCTTCTGCCTTCTGGATGAGGGGTGAAGCTTTAGCACTTCCTTCTCTTGCCGAAAGGATCCCTGAAGATCCAAGGAATTCAGTTAATCCTCAGGAGTCTTCATGCCAGAAACCATTTTTTTTTTTTTTGAGGTCAAAACCATTGCTTAGGGGAAAACCAATTTTACAGCCAAATTATGTGTAAACAAGAAAGAAGATGAGAACACTTTCTTGGTAGGGGAAATGAGTATGCAAGTAGTTACAATAACTTCAACTAGAATTTAAAACAATCTTTTGAGTGCCAGAAGACAGAAAATTTGCAATTCCCCAGTTTAATTGAGTATATACTTACAGAGTTCATTTTGCTTTGGAAGTTAATTCTTCCACAAAGGAGATATGATGGTTAATTTAAGTTATAATTAAAAATACTCCAGCTTATATATTGATTTCATTACACTGTATTTCATTTCTGTTTATTGTTTCACATTTTAACGAGTTAATAAAGGAGCCATTTTATGTGTTCCCTTCCTTACACAACTCACAAACCCGAAGTACTTTTTGAATAAAAATCACAGCAGGGCAACACATTTTTTCCTCCCGCTGTAGTAATGATGACGCCTTTTAACTGACGTGAAATCATCAGGAAGGCCAGAATCCATTATTTGTTGAGGAGGGACTCTGTTTTCCAGGTTTTCCAGGCAAAGCTGATTCCAGCTTTCACCTGAACGACTAAGGTCTCCAGGAAGTTCCTGGTCACCACCGGACAGTCACAGGAGGTCAGTGACTTAATCCTCAGGGACCAGAGGGTCAGCTTAACACTTAAGAAGGTGGAGTCAGGACAACAACCCATTTGAAATACACTTTTAAATTATCAACCTGTATTGATTTTTACTAGTAAAAAGTCTCAGTCCTTTCTGGAAGTAAAATGAGTTCAAATGCACCAGAGGACATGTGTGTTGGGCCCTTCCTGGCTGTCCCAGGCTTGAGTTCCTTTCACTGCAGACTCAGCGGCTGTCTAGCCACCTGGCTGAGCTCCTTCCCTATGGCCCAGCATGACCCTGAGTCCCTTCAGCTGGAGTATTGGCTGTGTACTTTTTCTCTGGTCGGTGCAGAAATAGAGACTCACAACTAGGTGTGGAGCAGGAGAACTGGCTCTTTTTTGACTCGATTCTTCATCATTTTTTTCTTTAACACAAGCATATTCTCATCTAAAAATTGCTGCTCTGTCTGCTGCACTGGCAGACATAAAGACGAATAATAGGTCCCATTTGAAAGCCCTTGGTGGAACGTAAAGTTCTGTACATGCTTCAGATCATGTCTGTATTATTAGCGGTCCCATCAGGTACTAAATTTTGTCATCCTCGTAACATGGTGACCCCTTGCACTATCTCAGAGTGTGGCATTTTTCACCCCCATCCTGGGAGGCTAACTTTTTGGAGCATTTAATGTTCAAATGTGACCTCTTTTGAAGTAGGTTTTGTCAATGATGACCTAAGGCATGAAGCTACTGTTGCTGTGATTCTAGCAAATCATTTATCCTTTTATTAAAACACAACCAGCAATTACTTCATGATGACAGACAGGATCCGGCAACTGCCAGGAAAGAGTGATATTGATCCCAAGAAGCACAGAGTGGTGTCTATGGGAAAGAGAGAAGCAGCAGGTTCAGGCTGCACATTGGGGCGCGCTTTCAAAGGGGACCACAGCTGATCTTCCATAAAATTAATAAGTTCAGCAGAGCTAGGAAAGTACTTACATTTTGCAGATCTGACCAGAGATGTGATGATTGTGAAGATACAGTCCCAAGTGTCTAGGGGTCAGGGGCTGGGTGGTGCAGATCAGCTGAGCTTTAATGCAGACATGACAGTCAGTTTGGTAATTGCTACTGTTGTTGCTCTCAAGTGAAGGCAGAAACTGTATCAGTAGGAAAAATGCATGTTTTTTATTATATGACCCTTCTGTGGTTCCTAGAGACTGGATGCAGTTACAAGTCCTGAGGTTGCTGGTTCCCCTCAAAGAACCGCCATATCCGGGAGCAGGGCGGTCAAGACAACCTGGGCAAGGAAGCTAGTTTGCCTTGTGCTGCACAAAACATGGTGGGACCATCACTATGTTTACCTATATGTACATAGACAGATAGATATAGGCTATCTAGCCATAAAAAAATAGATAGAGACATGTACATGCACTGTGTGTGATTATATACAGGGGTGGGCAAAAGTAGGTTTATTGTGCCATTGTAACACTCTTATGTGTTAATAAAGCCATTTATTAATAAAGCCATTGTAATCACCAAACTTGCATGTCTTTTTTCACATGAACAACTATAAACCTACTTTTGGTCACCCTGTATGTCTTTTCTTCTATATATACATATATACTCGTGTGTGTGCGTTTGTGTATACGTACATATGTATACCTAGGTCCACACAGATGCAGAAATAGATATAAGTATGCATATATACTACAGATACACACATATTTAATACTCTAAAGGATAACCCCATATGGCACTACCAAACACTAAGAAACAACCCCCATTTTGTTCAATTCCACAGACTCACACTGAGGCTGTTACCCTTGCAAGGTCACGGTGGTTAAGTGGAGCCAGGCTAGAAACCCACCAAGGTGCACTCGGGGTGCAGGCAGGGTGGGTGCCCACATTCCCTACCTTCAGGGAGAGGGATATCCTCTAGGATTATCCCCCTCAATATCCCTCTAGGATTGAATATAGAAGCCTGGAAATATGGGTATTCAAGATATGTCTGTACCTTCCTCTCCATTTCGCCATAAACCTAAAACTTCTCTAAAAAAGTGAAAAAATTTTTAAGTTTTTTTAGGTATATTTCATTGATCATGCTATTACAGTTGTCCTATTTTTTATCCCCTTTATAATTGGTAAGTACAAAATAGATAGGGGGAGGTTAAGAATAGTGTAGGAAGTGGAGAAGCCCATGAATTTGCATGTACAACCCATGGACATGAACTAAGGTTTGCGGGGGGTGGGGGGATGCTGTGAGAGGGAGGTGTGCAGGGAGGAGGGAGACAAAGGGGATAAAAAAGTTTTAAGACACATTTTCTCATCTCAAAAATGATGACCCATGAAGAGATAATAATACAGGACCAATATATATCTGCTGCTTTGGAAATAGAACACAGAATTTTGACAATTAGAGTGCATTGTTCCATAATAGATGATTTGCTTGTGAGTCCCATCAGTCAAATTGCAAGTCCTTTGAGAGTGGAGAGAGTGTTTTATAAACAGGGATCACGAATGCCAGTGGGATCATCAAAGAGGGTTGGGGGGGTGGCGCTGCCACAGATACCAGGGTAGGATTAGAGGTTTCAGGAAGAAATATCACTTGAGACGCACAGAGGCCACACTGCCCAGGGCTGTTGGGGGAACTCAGAGGTCAGATTCATTGTAGCAGAGGGTTGGGGATAAGAAATAATCAGTGAAAAGATTAGAGATGTCCCCTGGAGTCAAGAGGTTCTCCTTCTGTTGAAGGAACATATTTTGTTGTTGCCTTCATTATATGATAAACTCTAGACTTATGTAATTCCATTAGCTCTGATTTGAAATTTTTTTAATTTTACTTTCTATAAAGCATTTTTGCTTTTTTCAGAAAAGCGAGGTGCTGGACCTCTTTCTGTAACACTGCCATGACCCCTGGTTGGAGGATATCAAAGGGTGCCCTTCAGTGCCTATGACGGTGTCAGGTGTCAGTCCACAAGAACCCACTTCACCGAATGCACGTTATGTTGTGTCTACCTTGCCTCTGACTAACATCTCAGAGGTAGTCAACACTTTTCTTGATTCCAACAAAGGGATGATTAACTTTGAGTTATGCATATCCTATAATATCCCTATTTTTACTTTTCTTTAATAAAATTTAGAAATTACACAAATCAGCGGCAAAAAATAAGTATTTGACCAGACCAGACCGGACCGGACCAAACCTAGGCAGGCAAAAATATGAGGAAGGTAACTAAGCAACATAGACATGTCTTCTCTGTACTGTCTGGTGGTGCCAGGCCTAGAAGTCAGTAGAGGACATCACCTCCCCGACCAGTGCCGGGTGAAAGACTGTTCAGAGTGCTCGCTCTATGTGACGCTGAGTGGCACTGAGGAGCACTGGAGAAGAGGGGCTGCACCATGGGGACACAGGCCGATTGGGGCCGGAAAGCAGGTGTAAATTGAGGCAGCGCTGCATGTGCATCGCTGTTCTTCCACTCAGTGGCTCCGTCTTCCTGTTTCCCAGCTCCAAGTTCCACCGGCCCAGTTCATCAGCCTCAGCCAGGCTCACGGGTTTCCTTTCCGCAAAGTCCCTGATCTCAGGCCTAACCGCTGCCTTTTCTCCGTGATGGTGACCCCGAAGTGTGCACATGTGGAAGGGGCCAGTGTGGTAAACTCCTTGGGCACCTGAGATGTTTAGAACAGGATCTGGGAAGTCAGCTGTCCCGGTGCACACCCAGCACTTCCGGGAAACACTGTCACTGAGTCCCACAGGAAAAACCGCACAAGCACACGTGATATGGCTACACATTTGACACAACGCAAACTTACTGCCAGTAACTTTTTGACTTCAGAGTTGCCATAAAAACACTTCCCACAGAGGTTTCAAAGTAGCCATTGGTAATGAACTGAAACTGTGTTAATATTCTTTTAATTTAAAAAAGTCATAATATCTGTCTTAAATGAGTTTTTTAAAAAATTAATAAAATATAATAATACATAATCATTAAAGAAAAATATTAAAAACTATTTGTAGACTATGTACTTTAAACTGAGATAAAACTCTATATAAGGCCTTGTCTAGGCTTCTGTTTTTAACTTACAAGGCCTGGGATGGAGCCCTGTTCTGCCCAGCACTCTCAGTGTCGCTTTGGGGAGTGTGGGACGGCCTGCCTAAGCTTCATCGTTCTCAGCACTTACGATGAGTGTGATGTTTCCCACCCTACTGAGCAGTGATGAGAAGGAAATGACTGTCTAGGACATAGATACACTAAAATTTATCTGTCACTTATGTGAAATCCATTCATTTTAAACAGGCATCCTGCATTTTCATTTATGTCTGCAACCCTGTGCGGGGGCTCTTGGCCATGTTGTAGGGCCTCTGTGTTAACTCACTGTTATTCTGATTGCTGTTTTGGGAGAAGCTTTGCAAACTCCAAGGTGGAGAATTTCAGGGGTCCTGGGAGCAGAATGCCTCTCACGGTCCCTGGGAGCAACAGGAACCTAACTGACGATTACTGACTCTAAGGCCTGCCTGTGCAAGGCACCCATTCATTTCCCTATTTAACTCTCAGATTCTGATGGAGACCTTCTCAATGTCTCCATGTCCCAGAGGGGAAAAGTGATCCCAACACCTACTAGCACCCCAGGAGACACACCTGAGAAATTTCTGGTCTCGATAAAGTCCCACAAGTCATTTCCAGAAGCTTCCTCCAGCTTTGGGAGTTGTGGGGCAGCTCCCAGTGTGTCTGAAGAGCACTTTGATCAGCTCCAGGAAAGGGGGATGAAAGTGCATTCTGCACTCAGGGACCACTATCCTGCTCCATCAGGATGCACGTGACGGACAGGGTGTCAGAAAGGCTCTCCAGCTTCCCTGGTTTCACTGCACCGCCTTGTCCCCAATGGCACCCAGAGACATGGGTCCCCTTCTCACTGTTAGAAATTGGGCCTTGAATAGAAGAGGGTGGAGGGAAATGGTGGAGGGAGGTGCTCTGCCTGCTCCTGGTGTAATTGTCCCACTTGCAGCTCTCTGGCCCTCTGGGTCCTGGCCTGGAGACCCCAGCCCCTCCTGTACCTGCAGTCATAGCCGACCTCCCCAGCTCCATGCTATCGCCTGGCCCGGTGACACCACCAAGTGAGAGGCCCCACAGAAATTCGTAAGCAGACAGGGAAGGGTCTCAGGCAATGAGGCAACAGGGAATGCAGAAACCAAGGGATGCTGCCCCAACTCATGCATTTGCAGCATGTCTATGATGCAAGTGAGCAGATGGGAGTATTCAAAAATGGTGTTTTAGGGTCCTCTCTGATCCAGCAAGGACTCACACTGAAACACTACTTGAAGAGGGTGCTATGTCCTGCTCTGTATTTCTCGGCTGTGGAATGCACAGTGCTGGCGTCTTTAAGACCCACTGCTCCCCACGATAACCACCTGTGAGCTGGCACTGAGTACACACCTCTCCCTACCTCAGAAATAATCAGCAGTAAGAGCACAGAATCAAACCGCTCCCTTTTTAATGAGCCAAGCAGCCTGGCCATTAATTTATAGCAGTTTCTTAAGCAGCCAGGGGAATATATTAGTTTCATTTTTATTTTAAGAAACAAAAACAGCAGAATTGCTCTGCTCATAAAATCTAATCCCAGGCAAGCTGCACCATGAGGGGTGAATTAATTAACACTACTTGTTAAGGTATTACTGCTATTGATTCATTCTGCTCTATCAATAATCTTAATTCATCCACAAAAACAATTCAGCTTAATAACTTGTAAAGGGAAGTTAGGAAACCTCATTGCCTGTTAAAATATGACTCCAGAGAGTTTTCCTGTGTGGGTTCTGTTTTACGGTCCATGCAGCTCATGGGTCTCCTTCTTAGCCTTGCTACACACCCCAGAAACATCCCTCCAATCCACTCTCTCGTCCACACCGCCCACCCCGGCCCTCCTACCTCCGGCTAGGTCAGGCAAGACACAGCCTGTCATGGGCTGTGCTGGGGCCCTAAATTCATGTGTAGAGTCCTAAACCCCAGAACCTCAGAATGGGACTGTATTTGGAGAAGGGGCCTTTAAAGAGGTAGTTGAGGTAAAATGAGGTCACTGGAGTGGGCTCCCATTTCATATGAATGAGGTTCTTATAAAAAGAGGAGATTAGGACACAGACGCAGGCACGCACAGAGGGACAACCAAGTGAGGACTCAGAGAAGACCACACCATCTACCTACATGCCAAGGAGAGAGGCCTCGGGAGGAGCCAGCCCAGCTGACAGGTTGACCTCCCTCTCAACCTCTGCGCTGCCCCTTCCCTGCATGCCCTCCTCTTGTTCTGGATGGGGAGGTCCCCTATCTCCCCAGATGCACTCCCCACTTCTCTTGAGCTCTTCAGTCCCTGCCTGCCTCTCTGGAATGTGTCTGGATTTCTGACCAACTTGACTCAAGTCTGCGTGTTACCTCAGGTCTTGCCGGGTGTCCAGCCTCCTGGCATGGACAGGTCTGGCCTCCCCAGCCAGGAATCCTGAAGCCCTGCAATATCACAAGTGAGCTCCTCACTGCCTCTTTCCTGCCCAGGAGTGGCTGCCTCAGGTGACACTTTAGGAAGAGGTTTGCCTACAAGAGAAAACACTGTCCTGGTGGCAGCTGAGATGTGCTCCCTTTGAAGAAAAGGGTTTCATCTCCTTTGAAAACCTGAAGCAGCCCAGATAATGACAATGGCCTAACATTGCCTGTGTGTACATCTTGTTTCTCTTCAAGAGCTCATTCAAACATGACATCCTGAGTCTAAAAAGAAAAAAGAAAAAGGAAAGGAAAAAAATGTCAGGGAGTACAGCAGGCAGGAAGTATTATTATATTATTAGCATTGTTTGAGAGTAAGGAACAAAAATCCCAAAAGGGTAAGTAACAGCATGTGTAGGAAGGGGTGCTAGCACCAAGACACCTTAGTTCCTTGTCCAGGGGCCTCCTATTGCATTTTGCTGACTTTTGTCACCTTTTAGAAGGAGCCTATTTCAGCGGGACTCAGCAAGTAGCAGGGCCAGCTGTGGGCTACCTTCCCAATAAACACTACGCAGACCAAAACGCAGACTCACAGTTCCCCTGGGATCAGTGTGATGCCTGGTTTTACAGCCTGGTCAGGTCTGCTATACCCAAGATGATTGTGTAAAAACTCTAATATTTTTCTTCTCTCTGCCTCCAGAAGTTCCTTCTCTCCAGCGTGTGTACAAGGTAGTCCCAGGGTGATCAGTGCCTGGGGAGGAACAGGAGGAGAAAGGAAGAGACCCACAGTGAAAACATGCAGGGGGATTGCACCTGGCCAGGTGGCCATGGGCAGGGCGGTTCACAAGCACCAGACTCCTGTCACCACCCAGAGAGACTGACTGCATATGGTAGCCATCACCTTCCTTGGGAAATGGACTTCGATGGAATGGGGTGATGCTGTGGGTGACAGCAGGGCTGGGTCCTCACTGAAGGAACATCCTTGCTAACTGTGGGTGGCCTCCCCTCATCTGAGCCCACCTCAGTGTCTCACTCTGTCCCTGGATAGTATCCCTAACAAGCCACCTGTTCGTGGCTCTGTGTCAGGCTCTGCTTTTGCTTTGGGGGTGGGCTGCTCAGGCTAAGGCGATGTTTTCCTGACCACAGACACTATTCAGGGCAATTGGGGCACAGCTGGCACAGGCCTGACCCATCTGAGGCCCTAACCTTGCATTTCCCAGGACCCTAGTAGCCTCCACCATGTCAGGAGCCAGCGACTTTGGAAAGTCGTGTCTCTGCCAAATGGCACTCTATTCTTATATTTAAAAAAGAGGGGGCAGGAGGAGAGAGAGAGAAAAATAATGAAACAGAGTAGAACAGCAGCCCTTTTCACCTCCACTGTGGATTGTAAAGTATACATCAAAAGGCTTTGAAACCTCCTAGGGACCAGTAAGAGGCCACCGGCAGAGCTAAGCCGCACCCAGCCTCCCCAGGTGAGTGTGTAGCCACAGGAGCCATGTGGGTGGCTTTTCCACATGACAGCCAGAGGCTTTAGGGCTGGAGCTAGTCATCCACAAAATGGGCCCTTGTCCCCTGTCACCAGCTGAAGGGAGGGGTAGTGGAGGACACTGACGAGCAAGTGTTGGAATCCCTAGCTTTGCGGCTTCTCAGTAAACACATTCAGGCCAAAATATCCACACTTCTCAGTGATCTTTGTCAGGAACTTTTCAAAGCCCCATGGCTGTGTTGCTCTGGTCAGTCACATGTGTTTCTCTGTGTCACTTCCTAAATGGATAAAAAGAAAATATCTGAGAGTGCAGTCACAACTGAAATAAATTGTAAGTGCTGTGCTAATGTTTTCATGAAGCTGCAAACTAAACCTGTCATACAAGCTTTAACATAAATAAAAACAGACCAAAGATGTACTTCACAAAGTACCCTGTCTTATTTAAGTAATGGCTCACTGTGCCACTGTGCTGTGCAGAGCAGGGATGGTTCTCCCTCGGGGTGAGGACCGACGTCCCAGGAAGGACCCTGGAAGAAGATATTTCAGGATGCATTCTTTCTTTCAAATGTCACATAATTTGGAGCACATTTAAAGTTATTCTTAGAAACACAGATTCTTTCACATCATTTAATGTTTATTTACTGGAGTAAATAAATGGAGTTAATTTAATTCCATGGCACCAAGAAGAGCAAATAACCTGTTTCAACTGGGAGGTAGATTTGCCACCTAAACTCAGCAGATATTTGCTCTGAATTAGGGGCCTAGAGTCATCTTCACATTATTTCTTTAATTATCCAATCAAAGCGGCATGATTCTCTGTTTGTCAGTAACATCACACAGCTAATGTTTCCAGAACAGACGTGCCCCTGATCCTACTGCAAGTGCCAGGGGGCTGATGTCAACCTTGTTGCCCCCACCCCCCAGGTTGGAACCCTCCCATTTCTTCATCTTTGTGTCTGCTCCTGACCTGTCTCCCATCCTCTTCGGTTTGGTCTTCCCCTGCCAAAGTCTGCCTTCTCCGTGGCCATTCTCTTCTGAGGGTAACTGATTCAGGTGCTAACCCAGTGAGTTCTTAGAATGACACAACATGTCACTATTATCCAAGGAGGTAAGTTTGTGCCCAACAGAGGTCTTTAGGAAGAGACAAGCTAACACCACAAACATCCACCAGAGAGACACACACCTAGGAGGAGACGAGGTCGAGCCTTTCCTTTGTCACTGAAATGACACTGAGCACCTACAATATGCCCATTACACTCTGGTGGCAGAGACAGGCTTAGTTAAGCAGGCGCAAACATAACAGGCCGGGGAGGGGAGAGCTACTGAACAAGTGTTTTTTTATTGCATCTTACCGAAAGGTCCATCTTGAGCTACATCCCAGTCTAAGGCCACTACACCTGAAACCTCTTCAAATGGTGGTCCACACAATGTCGAACACACTGCTAAAGACCAAAATCTCACAAGTGAATGCAGCATAACAGGGTGTATCTAAAAGCATGGAAGTTATACTAGAATGTGATGGTCATTTGAAGATGCATACATTTATATACACAGGAGACAAGAAAGTGACCCTTTGCTTTGCTGCTGAAAACCAATATATGTTCCCACACAGAATGAACAGTTATGTTACTTCCAAAATGGAGTATGCAGTGCTGACTTTGTAATTTACTCAAGGAAGGAAACAATGACAAATGATGCATATTATTCTTAGTTTTTTTTTTTATTTAAATAATAATTGCCGATACCCCAAGGCAGTATGGAAATGTAGGGATTAAAAAAAAAAAAAAAACAAGCAGCCCCCAATCCTGTCATTCTTTCAAAAAGTCACTTACACACCCTGACTCATGTGGCTCAGTTGTTTGGGAGTCTTCCTGCAAACTGAAAGGTCACTGGTTCAATTCCCAGTCAGGACACATGCCTGGGTTGTAGGCCAGGTCCCCAGCAAGCAGTGTGCAAGAAGCAGTCAATTGATGTTTCTCTCCCTTTCACCCTCCTTTCCCCTTTCTCTAAAAATAAATAAATAAAATATTTTTAAAAAGTCATTTACAAGAAAGTCTTGAGTATAATATCTTATAAAACCAGAAGAGCTATTGCATTCTCAGGGGAAAAAATAATATGTTTGGAAAATAATTTCTACGTGCCTAGAGTACTAAGGTATTCAGATTTATAAGCAATTAAATCCTTAACTGACTTAAAGATATGACAAGTGGATACATTTGATTTCTATTTTTAATTAAACGTATTGGGGTGACATTGATTAATAAGATCACATAGGTTTCAGGTGTACATTTCTATGATGCAGCATCTGTCCATTGCATTGTGTGCCCACCACCCAAAGTCAAATCATCTTCCATCACCTTATATTCGTCCACCTTTGCCCTTTACTACCTCCCACCCCTTCCCTCTGGTAACCGCAATGCTGTTGTCTGTGTCCATGAGTTTCAGTTTTATATCCCACACATGAGTGAAATCATATGGTTCTTAGCTTTTTCTAACTTATTTCACTTAGCATAATATTCTCAAGGTCCATTCATGTTCTAGAAAGGAGACAGGAGCTAAGGTAAAAATACTCATTTCCTAAGGCATCCTCCTCTGCAGCTCATTGGAATGGAATTTAAGAATAAAATTAGAAACTGGAAAATAAACTGCACGGGAACCCAGAGGCAACCTCTGTCGGCCTCACTATGTTACAGATGTGGGGCTCCCAGCCCCTCTCCCACGGGAATGAGAAAGACGACCGCCCCCAGAGCAGCACAGCCACCCTCCTGTCCACTCCCTCCACACGCTGCCACACGGGCTTCACAAGAGGGGCTCAGTGTGCAGTGCCACACTGAGGTGGCACAAGGGACAGACAGTCACTGCTGAACCTCAGGCAAGGCAGAAAGTGAACCCAGAACAAGTTTATCTCTGTCTCCATCTCCCTCCCTCCCTCTCTCTCTGCCCCTTTCTCTGTCTCTCCTTTTCTCTCTTTTCTGTCTCTGTTTTCCTCTCTGTGTTTCTTTTTCTCTATGTCAGTCTCCATCTCTGTCTCTATCTCTGTATTTCTGTCACCCTCTGTCTCTGTCAATCTCTGTATCTCTCTGTCTCTGTCTTATTTTTGTGCTCACAAGGATCTGTTTACTCCACAAAATTGAATTAGTGATCTGTCATTCACTCAACAAATGTTCATTAACTACCTATTACTGTTTAAGCACTCAAAGGAGTTAACAAGATGGTTAAGTTGGTCTACTGTCATCAAAAGCTCATCTCTAAGGTGGACGATGAGACATGGGCACCATCATGACAGCACACAGAAGGTCCGCACAGTGGCACTGACCATTACACATGCTTTCTCCAGTCTTCAGTGCCATGGTCCCCATTGGCCTACTGAGGAAACTGAGGCAGAGATCACTTGCTACAGTTGCAAGCTGCAATTCACTGACCAGCTTGTTACTGTTTATTAAGTGTTTTCCTTTTCTTAACCCGTAATTGCATTTCCTGCCTCAAAATGAAAAGATCTGTCAGATCTATAAAGAATCTATGAACTTTCCTAAGTTTCTAAAATTATCTAGAGAGTGGACAAAAAGTAGGCTTACAGTTGTGAGTATGCAAAACAGAGTTTATCCTGGTATTATTATTTATTCATTATTGTATTATCTTCCACACAAATAACTGTAAACCTACTTTTGCCCTGCCCTGTACAGTCAACCCAGGGCCAAACTGTGAAGGAGCTGAGTGTGCCTTCTGTTCTCCTGGCCTCATTTTCTGTCCCTTTCCTCCACTGTCTCTCCTGAGGTCTTCTGTGAAAATTGTGACTAGAACCTCTTATTCAGCATTTACATTCCCACCTTACAGTCAGTCACTAAATGAACTTGCCATATCCCCAAAGGGAGAGTGTGTCCTGAGACAGGCCAGCTGCAGAGTGAGCGTCCTCTGGTCTCAGGGGCCCATGCTCCCCAGCCCGGAGGCAGATCCTGCCTCTGCGGACCCCACACGGTCACAGGACCCCAGTGGTCGCTTAGGAAATATGTGACCTCACGATGCTCATTTCAGGAGAAGGTAACTTGGCTCATGATCAGAAACAGCCTCAAGAGCAAGTGTCCCCAAAATTCAATAGCTAAAACTTATATCCATATTGTGACATTATTTATTCAGCCTTCTTCAGTCTGCAGCACAGTTTGCATTCTTATAAAGAGCAATGGAACTCTTCTTGGAAAAAGTGGATATTTGGTACTTAACTTCAAAGCCCTCATCTTTCTCTGATGGGCTTTGTTATATTATTACAACGTATTTTATTTCATTTCTTACAACCACTTTATTGAGGTATTATTGACTTCTACAAAGGTGTATTTAATGTGTACACCTCAATGACTTTAAGGCTACATGTGTGCCCGTGGCACCATCAAGGCCACAGATACACTCACCGCCTCCCACAGTTTCCTCCAGCCCCATCATCACCATCGTCATTATTATTATCATCATTTTCATCATCATCCTTATCACCATTATCGTTATTTGAGGTGAGAACACTTCACATAAGATCTTTTCTCTTAGCAAATGTTAAGTGTGCAATGCAGTATCATCAGCTCTAGGTGAAATGTTGTACAGTGGATCTCCAGAACTTATTTACCTCATATAAGCAGTTTAAAACCTCCCATGAACATGGGCCCATCAAGATCTCAGAGGTGGGCATGCTTTCAAGAGTTACCTTGCTTTTTCCAACTCTCAAAAACACCACCGTACATCAAACACTGATCAAGTACATAGTTGCTGAGCATGGAGGTCAAGTGTAAACAAAACAGAAAAGCATTGTTCTCACTGGACTTAAATTTTAGTGGGTAAGACAGGAAATAAATGTGTAATACAATAAGAGATAATGAAGGCTGTGAAGAAAAATAAGGCAAAATACAGAACATCGAATGTCCTGGGCCAGGTTTGGGTGTCAGCTTTGATGGAGCCCTGGGGAAACCTCCCCAAGGAGATGGTGCTTGAGCACAAACCTGGAGAGAGAAAAATATGGAGCTGTGGGGGTTCTGGAGCAACAGCTTTCTGGCAGCTTCTCTCTTCTCATGAGTGGACAGGGGACCTGGAAAGCTGGCGATGGACCCAGGGGAAGGCTGGCTCACAGCCATCTCTCGTGGTGACACTGGCTGAGGCTGAGACCTGGGCTCTCTCAGCCAGACAATTCCCTGTGGCCTCGGCTTCCTCCTAATATAGCAGGTGGTTTTCAGGGTTCCGCTGAGACAGACACAGAGAGAGCCAGACAGAGACCATAGCAGCTCTGTTAACACAGCCTGAGTTAGGCAACATGCTTCTGCTACATTCTGTAGAGAGGAAGTGACAAAGTCCCACTGGGTCTCGGAGAGGAGAGATCAACCTGATAGGATGCAACAGGGATCTGGGGGAGAAGGTGGGACTGGAAATGCCACTGTGCTGTATTTGAAGAACACACTCCACCCCAGTGACCACTGCAGTAATCCAGACAAGATTATAATGACAAGCAGTAGGATGAGAGGTGATGAGAAGTGCTCATTTGTGGAATACATTGTGAGGCAGAACTGATAAGACTGAACAAAAGATGTGAAAGAAAAAGAGAAACTGAGAATGGATGGAGGTGCTATTTCTGAAGTTGTGAGGAACATACTATTGCTATTTCCTGTCCTGAGAAGCCATCGAGGAATGAGTGTTAGGACAATGAGATTCAACATGATTCTTCAATATCCCCATGGCCATGTTAAGTGGCAGCTGGTTACCTGAGCCTGGGTTCAAAGGAGATTGGAATGGAGACAAAAATGCAGGAATTGTTCATGTATGGGTGGGATGTAGAATTTAAGACTATGCAACTGAAAGAGGTCACTAGAAAACATACTGGTAAAGAAGAGAAAGAGTGAGGTCTGGGACTGTGGGACTGGGCAGTCCACATCTGGAAGGGCGAAAAGAAAAAACATGTGCCACAAAGGAGATGAGGAAATGGCCGGAGGGAAGAGGGAAGCTAAGAGAGTGGGAGTCCTGGATGGAGACGAAAGCAGATGGTTTGGAGAGGGAAAGTCAAACACTGGTAAAATTTCCAGAAAGATGAGTTCTCCGGTGGTGTGGAGATCAATGGTGAGTTTAAGAAGATTATTATCTGCTCTTAGAAACTTGTTGGGGGAAATTCGGATCAAAATGGATTAGCAGCAAAGGCCAGGGGCAAGAGGGTTGCTTTGAATGCTTTTGTCCTGAGATTTTATACTAACGAAGTTTATCCAGTAAAATGCTGAAACTGATGAAGCAAGTTCAGGATAGTATAATTGGAGGAAAGCCCTGGAGATGGTGAGAGAGGAAGGGAAGCAGTGCCCTCATGCAGAGAGTGGCCTGGACAAGAGCCCAGCTGGCTGGCCTGCTGTGTCGGGGGAAAGGTAGAATATGAGGTGTGGGAACACGTGGCAGGGGGCTGGTTTTGTGGGCTGGGGAAATAGGGGGGGTTCTGAAAAAATGAAAGGTCGTGAGCAACAGCTAAGAGTGATGAAGATAAAAGGAGTGTTGGAGGCCTGAGTTTTCACAGGGGCTGTGAAATAGTTCCCTCAGACAATGGGATTATAAATTACCTAAGAAATGCAGTTAGTTGTTGGGAAACACAAGCACCTTGAGGTTTGTGGCTACAAATGTTAGGTGGCACCAGACGGCATGGGTTGCCATTCCTTTCCAGCCACACTTCAAATTCTCCATTCCAGACCAGAAAGATGCGGTGACTCCCAGGCAGGGTTTTTCTGGCTGAGCGTGATGGAGGAACAGAGTAGCAAGGGAGACAGGGTTGGAGAGTGTGTATGGATTGTGAACTGGAGGCAGGAGGAAGGCGTTGGCAGAAGAAAGATGGCAGGATAGTAGATTGAAAATATGGCTGCAAGAAATCGCTGGTTCTGAGGGAACGGAGAGGAAAGAGGTAGTATTCAGAGTAGGATGCCTAAAACTGAGGTTTTGAAGGAGGCGCAGGTTTGGGCAATGACTATAGGCATTGATTAGAAAAGTGAGATGAAGGACAAAATTTATGGAACTAGAAATTTCATGAAATTGAAGACTAGGTATCATCTTTATGGATAATGAGTTCACCAAAAACAATGACAGGAATAGAGGTGAAAAGAGACAATGTTCCAGGTGCTAACATTTTTCATCAGTGTGAGGGAAAGTGTCCAAAAAACCCACAACTGAAAGGGGGTCTGAGGGTCTGTGCTTCAGGGCAGCAGAGATGTGCCCCAAATTCACAGCCCCCTCATCACCTGGGAACCTGAGACAAATGCAAATCCTGGCCCCACCCAAGACTCTTAAATGGAAACCTCCACTTAACAAGACCACTTACAGCTAACGATGGCGAGCATCTTCTTATGTCTGTCATTCATCTCTAAGTCTTCCTTGAATAAAGTGTCTGTTCAGGACCTCTTACCCTTATTAATAGGGTTCTTTGGGGTTTTTGTTGTCCAGTTGTATGATCTCTTTATATATCTTGGATGTTATAGCCCTTTATTGGAAGTAATATTTTCAAATAACTTCTCCATTTCTCCTTTTTTTTGTTTTGTTGATGGTTTCTTTTGCTGTGCAGAAGCTTTTTAGTTTGATGTAAAAACTAAAAATCCCAAATAATTTCATTTATTTTTGCTTTCACTACCCTTGCCTTTGGGGTGAGGTTCACAACAACTCCTCTGAGGCCAAGGTCCATAAATTTAGTGCCTATGTTTTCTTCTATGTATTTTATTGTTCCAGGTCTTATTTATATAATGTTATTAACCAATCTTACCCCAAAAAAATTTAATTTGGAAAAAAGATCCCAGGTGAATCAAATGCATGTTGAAATATCAGGAGCACCATAAAGAATGAAGGTGAAGAAAATATTATGAGGAAATGCTGATGATACCGAGTGATTTGCTGACAGTGTGGGGTTCAGAAAAAAAAATAAGACAGGACTACAGGAATCAGCATGGAGGGGTGAGAATCTCATCATTAACGAAAGTGGAAACAGAAATCCGAGATCTAAACAATGTATGTGTCCCCCATGCCCTTTTATAACTATCTCAAGGAAAAGAATTTGTTTTTCATTAAAGAAATTTTAAGGGAAAAAAGGTGGAGGAGAGGAGGCTTTGTTTCTGTTTGTGGATGGTCTTAGAGATGATGAAGGGAAAGGCCAGTCCTTCGCCTCTGAAATCCTCCTGCGTGTGTCCCATATTGAAATGTAACCGTGGGGTCATGCCTCTCTTATCCTGGGAATTTTGTCACTTAACACTAAATTACATGCTGTGTGAAGAACTGAGGGATTCTGTTCCAAAAGCTGATACTATGGCATGTATAAAATATAGACAAGGAAAAGCTTCGCATTCTTATTTTTAAATATGCCATTATTTTTTCATCAACATGCATGATGTATATGTTTTCATAAAGCCATAGGTCTACCTAATAGTCGTAATATATGTGACATGGAGACACTGGCTTAATCAAGCCCATTCTCTATCTTCATCAAGAGTATCCATGCGGTTCCTCCAGTCAGACATCTCACTCACTCCCAGAATTCACAGAAGTTGTGATCTCAACACATTATTAGCCCCTGCTTTTCTTAAGAAGGACAACTGAGCCACCAACTGTGAATAAGAGGTATGCCTTTTTAGCAGTGTAACCCAGAAGTTCTCTTAGAAATGAAGGTGAAGACAGGCCATGAAACATGTTTCTGAAATTTGAAAGGACTTAATGAATATCCTGTATGTGCTGTGGATAATACAAAAGAGTAAGACAGGGTGATCCAGTTCTGAAGCCACTTTCTTGGTTGGGAGAGGAAAGGTGCACATTCCTGGGAGAGGTGGGCTGACAATGGACATCAGGGGTGAGCAGAGCTGGGCCAGGGGCTAAGGATTGGAGCTCTGTGTGAGCGTCAGGAGTCATGAGTCAGTAATGACACTTTAATCTCTAGTACAGACTAGGGGAGAAAGAGAGTAGATGGCTCTTTTCAGAGTCCCCAAATGAGATCAAAAGCCATCCCAAGTATTTAAATTAATTTAAAGAAGGAATTTGAAAGAAGGGTGTTGCTTCTGTAGACAAGGGAAGGGCCAAGAAGACAAAAGAAACCAAGCAAGGCAGAAAGTGTCAGCAGCCTGGGCTGGGAGAGAGGCATGTGGGCGGAAGCCCAGAGTCCAGGTCACTCTGCAGAAACAGAACAGGGGTACTTCCTGCAAGACAAGAGAGAAAGAGGAAGGGAGATGAAGCCCAAGGAGGGACCTCAACCTTCTCAGTCTCTGCCAGTGCCCCACCCCTCTAGAGCCTGAGTGAGGCCATGGAACCAGAGAGCTCCTTACCCAAAAACAGACCTATGAGAAGTGCCCAGGCACATAACCTTCCCCCTAACTCATAGGCCATGGGGTTGCAGATAGGCCTGCCATCACCTGTATGCTTTCCAAAGTCCTACTCATCCTAAGTGAGCATGGATTTCGTTTATGAATGGGCTGGCAGGGACCTGTGTCGGGTGAGGAACCCATACTTCCCCTGCACACGTGTGCAGACATGGGAGCTCATTATTCCTGTGATCATCCCTGTGCTTAGAAGAAATGTGTGAGTTTTTCAGCCATGATCCAAATGTCTTCTTTATTCTTAACCTACTAGGGCTGTGCTCTCAAATGCGGGTATTTTTAGGACTCTGGGTAGAAAAGACTGTGGATTCCTCTAGGAACAGCCTGTTTGAAATCAAACAGAGGAAGCCAGGGTGTTTTTGAACACTGCAAACGCCTCACAAGGGTCTTGCGCCCATTAGAGAGCGTTTCCCTTTGATTTCCGTTGTACACGGGGGAACTATGCCTCATGTAAGACAGGCTGGAATCACCACTCTGATTAAAGGTGTTCTTCCTCCTTCCCCAATCCTCTCTCCTGTGATCAGGCCAAAAGCTTTTGTCAGGGAGCAGGCTCCTCTCGCACTGTTGAACCCTCAGTGTTTGCATGACTGACTGCCCACTCTCAGAAGTCTCCTCATGCCAGAGAAGTCTGAACCATGTCCAAAACATGAACGCCATGCAGCTTGAGAAAAACGCAGCAATTAAAAGCAGCTAAAACTAAGCAATTTATGACTTACAGATGTCAATTTATGACAGAAATCACTGCATAGATTGTACCAGAAAAGTGACATTTATTTGTTAATTAATGATTAAAGCAGTAATTTTCCAATGTTACCAGCCACCTGGTGTCCGGTGGTGGTTAGAGGAGGAGAGCTCGGCAGGGCCTGGAGGAATGGGGTGCTCTCTGTCATGGGAAGGAGACCTCAAAACAGGGACTCTGGGCTCTGGGTTTGTTGTCTCCCATCTCTGCCAATAATGTTCCAGAGAAAATGGGCACAGACTATGAGGATTATGTACAGTTTCTGCCTCAAAAATCTATACAAATATTTGCTGAATGAATGAATGGTTCCATTTCACAGGAAGCAAAACCCAAACCAAACCAAATGTAGACTAATAAAAGTGCCTTCAAAGACTACATGGATTTCTTCTATTTCCCCTGGACCAGGCCCAGCTGAAGGTCATTGGTGACACCAGAGTCTGAAAGTCTTTCTCTCCTTCTTCTTCTTTGCTTTCTTCATAGATTTAGTGATGAATGTAAGAAAGATGCTCTCTGCTCCTCACCTTTGGGACTCCCAACCAAGCTCTGAGCAGGCCATGTGCACTCGCCCAGGAGACCTTTGTGGGCACACCCACCCCCTCTCAGAAGGGAGTCTGCAGAGAATCTGTTAGTGTCTCCACATCCCCCTTCCCTCCAGTGAGGAGCACAACCTGGTGAGATCAGAGGGAGGATGCCATGAGGAGGCCCAGCTGAGAGCCTGCCTGCACTGGAGTTGTTATCAGCCTCTGACTTCTTGGCATGACTGGCTTGTTTCCTAATGGGTCATGAGGAAGGTGGTTCTGGTCACCAGGGTCCTGGTGATGAAGGCCCACCAGGCACAGGAGGAAACCCACCAGTCCCTGCCCACCACGCTCACCAAACTCAGAATCCTGAGTGGGGACAGCCTGTCTGCTGAGTCCTTCTGTTATGAGGATGGTGTCTGCTCCCACTAGCCATTCAGCAACTTCTTTTTCTGCTTTGCAAGGTTGCTTTTCACATCCTACCCAACAACCCAGCTCAGCACTAGTTTCCTATAACCCACAGGTGGCAAACACAAGGCCCGCATGCCACATCCAGCCCCCCACCTGGTTTTATGCAGCTGGCACCTTGTTTCTACCAGGGAGCAGTGCTGAGCTCCTTGCCCCTAGTTAAGGAGTAGTTGTGTTTATACAGTCCTAAAATTACAATCTGCTCTTTGAAGGCAACCGCAAGGCTAATGTGGCCCCGAGTGAAAATGAGTTTGACACCCCTGCTCTGACCCATCTGATTGTACCTTGTTTACCTGTATCAATGGCAGCAACCTTGTTTGACTTAGCTCATTCTCTGGACTTTGGTGTATCCGTTACAGCAGGGCTAAAAGGAAATTTGGAAGATCAGATT
The DNA here is from genome assembly GCA_004027475.1 of Anoura caudifer. NCBI lineage: Eukaryota > Metazoa > Chordata > Mammalia > Chiroptera > Phyllostomidae > Anoura > Anoura caudifer. The sequence goes on from PVKU01005783.1 coordinate 69,795, forward strand.
CCCTGGCCCTGGGGAGCCCACTCAGATGCTTCCAAGGGTAACCACTCCTTAATTTTTTGTTTCTGTTAATTGAAAGAGAGATTTCTTGCTTTTAAAATAATAATAATGAAAGTTCATTAAATTCCGGAGCCCGTGCCTGGTGGAAGCCATAGACCCAATGGTGTGATGTATTGGGACTGCCTAGTAGCCAGGAGCTCCATCAGGACTCAAGTCCAGAACAGAGAGAGGAGAGAGATGAGGTGGGAGGATGGAGGAGGAATGTGTGCTCCTTGCTTTCCTGCGTGACCCTCACCATCAGCATAGCCATTTTTTTAATGACAAGCAATGAGGAATTGTTTCAGCTTTTATCTAATAGGATACTTGGTTTTAAGTTCATTACTAATGAGAAAATATATGATACACGTGTGGCTGAATTTCATTTAAAAAGCCTGGTCAAAGACTATTTATACTAATAAGTCTAATTAAAAAGGAAGGAGGGGCCCCGCTGTGGTGGCTCAGTTGGCTGGAGTATTGCACCCTACAGCAAAAGCTTACAGGTTCAATTCCCAGCCAGGACACATACCCAGGTTGTGGGTCCAGTCCCTGGTCAGGGAGTGCACAGGAGGCAACTGATTGATGTTTCTCTCTCTCTTTAAAAGCAGTAAACATATCTTCAGGTGAAGATTAAAAATACATACACTTTTTAGGGGGGGAAAAAGGAAGGAATAAGGGTGTTTGCTTAAGTGAATTGTTTTTTCTTTAATAATGCACAAAAAAAGTGAAATGTATTTGTTTTCTGTTCTCTTTTGTGGTCAGAGGGGATCAGTTTTAAACTCCAGGCAGCTTGCTTCCCACAGCTGCCAAGTTCTGAGGCTGCTGAGCTGGGAAGCTGATGGTGTAGGAATCCTGGCACTTTTCACTTTGAATCTGGAAACTTCTGAGAATCCTGTGACTTGCAAATAAGCTACAAGGAGGTGGAGCCCTAAGGGCCCAGTTTAATACTTTGTAAACAAGCTTCCTCTTAGCTCCAGGTTCTGGGATCCTCTCGTGTTGAAAAGAGAACCATTACTTTTTTTATTGTTACTCTATTACAGTTGTCCCAATTTTTCCCCCTTTGCCCTCCTCCACTCAGCCCACCCCCCACTCCCACAGTCCACCCCAACACCATTGCCCATGTCCGTGGGTCATTCACACATGTTATTTGACTAGTCCTTTCCCCTTCTTTCCACAATTGTGTGGTCTCACTTATAAGAGGAGTCTAATTAACAAAATAAACTAACAAACAAAATAGAACCAGAGGCATAGAAACATGGAACAAACTGACAGCGGCCAGAGGGGAGACCCATTACTTTTGACAATTGATAAGTATCTTGCCCTGAAGTCTCTGGCAAACAGCTTCTTCCAAACAGATTTGTTAATATGTCCTGAAATGAGCCACCCCTTTCAGAAGCAAGAGAAGTATTTGTTTTGCTGACTCTATCAGTTAGAGGGAGATTATATCATCCATATACCTGACCATTCCCTGTTCTTATTTTTCAAAATTCAGCTTGTGAAAGAAAGTCAATTAGTAAAGAACAGAGAAAAGTGCCACCAAGAGAGGAAAAATGTGAAGGACATAAATTGATGTGCAGTTTCCTCACTGAATCCGCCTGCCTTTGCCCCTCTTGGGTCTTTGGGAAATACCTGGTTGGAAGGATTCAACCACTGGGGATTAACCTGAGTAAATATTGTCCTTTATCAAAGCCGATGGAGCATATTCTGTGGGCCCTGGATTAGTCTGTTCAGGCACCGTGACAAATATCACAGGCTGCTTTCCCTTAAACAACAGACATTTACTGACTCACATCCTGGAGGCTGGAAGTTTGAGATGAAGTTGTGGGCAGGGCTGGTGTCTCCCAAGGCCTCTCTCCTTAGTGTGTGGATGGCTATCTTCTCCCTGCGTCCTCACATGGTCATCCCTCTGTGTGTGTCTGTCCTGATCCCCTCTTCTTATAAGGACACCAGTCAGACTGGATTAGAGCCCACCCCAATGGCTTCATTCTAACTCAATTACATCTTTCAAGACCCTGTCTCTAAATAAAGTTTTGCTCTGAGTCTTGCATTCACTGTATGAATTTAGGGAATACAATTTGGCCCACAGTAGCCTTTTTCTAGCATTCCTTCTATTTAGAAACACAGCACACTGGCATCTCTGAATTCTGTGTTGCTTCATGTGACTGTGGCCAATGGCAACTTTAGACGAAGATTAAAGTCCCAGATCTAACATCTATCGGTCCAATGATTAACCCCTTGGGGTCCCAGCTTTCTTATCTGTAAAATTTGGATCCCTACAAGATGTTCTCCAAAGTCTTCACAGTTCTAAGGACATGGTAAGTGAGTTCAACAATCAAATCATAGAGCTCAATCAGGTGTGTTCCATTAATCAGCCCCGTGTGAGCCTGTGGGATAATGACAGACCTGCAGGGGGCTGAGATGTATGCCTTTCAAGTCTCAGTAAATTGTGGTGCATTTGCCCATTTGAGCTCTTTAGTTTTAATCAGCTAGATAGCTGGTGTGCCTTTTCATAAAGGCATTAGCCGCAAAAACATTTGGTTATATTTTTCTTGGTTTTCAAAGACCTACAGAGCTGCAGTTTCCAGAGCCAGCAAAGCCAGTATAATCACCTTGAAACTCTCAAAAGAATGAGTTTTCTTGGAAAATAGCTGTTTCTCCCCATTGTCAGACAAGAGGGACAATGAGAAAAGTACTGAGGGTACTTCCAGGAGAGCACTTCCAGGAAATTCAGGGAGAACAAAGCAACAAAGAGAGGTGCACAAACCTTGACCAGAGGTAGGAAGAAGGAAACAAATGCCCTTGTGTATATTTGCCGGGTGTGGAGGGAATGGGCTCCTCAGTAAGCTGTGCTGTCAGGAAGAGGAGCTCAGGGGAGGCCACAAGGGACCCTGTTCTGACAGCCACTCGAAGAGACAGAGCACTAAGCCTCTTAGGTCCTGCTGGATATATAGAGTTTTGTTTGCTTATGGGTGTGTGCACTTCAAAGTCCCTTCCAGCCTCTTATTTTAAAATACTGGGTTTGAGGAGAAGGAGATTCCTTCTGTTAAAGCTCATATTATCAGAAAAAGTTTGAGCACAGTGGATACACATTCAGAGCAAAGGGCAAAATCAAAGACACACCTGCTGCTCTAAGCGCCTTCCAACGGCTCTGCCCACAAGTGTTTTTTGACTGGGAATAAATCCACCAGATAGAAGAAAAAGAGGTATTGAGTACTTAAGTGCTTCCTCTCCTTGAGTCACCCACATTTACCACTGTAATCACTGTTCAGGCTTATGTTTATGAAGAGTTAGACTATTTTTATTATTTTTACATTATTAATTTTCTATTGTTTATACCGTTACAGTTGTCCCAATTTTCCCCTTTTGCCTTTCTCCCCCAGCCCCCTTTTCTACAGTCAATCCTCACACTGTTGTTCATGTCCATGGGTGATGATGTGTATATGTTCTTTGTCTAGTTAAAAAGATGAAAAGGCATAGATAGCATTCCAAGAGGCCAGAGCTCATTTCCCAGGAGCTGTCTAGTGCTGAAAGCAGGCCTGTCTCCCTGTGCAACACAAGCCTGCTGAGTTAACCCTTTCCTACTCAGTGGCCAAGTCACTTGTACAAACAGAAACCCAGAGTCATTTTTTATTTACCTCTTTTTCCCTAATTCTGCATATTGAATCTCTAACTGATATCTTAGGAACAGCGCCTGTTCTCCCCATTGTCACTTCTCGGGCCACACCAGCCACATCGCCCACATCTTGTCTTCACATCTTGCTTTTATGGGTGCAGGTCTTCAAGCCAGGTTCTACCCTTGACCCATGGCTTCCACTCTCTCTGCCTGCCCACAGGGCTGTGTGCTTCATCCATCCCCCATTCCAGGGAATAATCTCCAGAGCTCAATCCTTTCCTAACACATGACACTTCCTAGGTGGTTCTATTTTTGCCAAACACCAATTGTTAACACTTAATAAAACACTGCCTCCTGTAATGGCTATGCAGGGCCTTGTGCAGAGCACCATGGTGATAGACATTGAAGGGCTTATCTGGCTTTGTGGGTGTAATCTGTCAGGATCCTTCTATTGCAATGGCTATCAGCAAATCATTAATAGGTTCTGGAACTTTTTGACCTCTCCAGCCTTGTCTCCACAATGAGCCAGCTACAGTCTCCTGAAAATCATTACTGTTCTCTGGCTGTTGAGGTCTTTCTATGGATATTTCATTGTCCACCTTAATGGGCAGAAAGACCTCAATAAGAGATTACCCTCTCGTCTTAGAGGTGAGACTCATGGAACCAGGGCTGCGTTTTCTCCAGTTAATTGGGTAGTGAGTTGGGATGTGAGGGGTCATGTTCTTGAACACTGACTCTGTTTCTCACCTCTGCTCTGCTGAAGAACAGGAGAAAGACACACAGACTTTTCAACCTCTGAGTTGCAGGTAGCAATTTTAGAGCTGGGAAAGGAATCAATCCCTCCTCCCCCATGTGGGACTCTGCACCTCCACCTCCCTCTGGGATCGGAGTGGGGATTGGAGGGAAAAGAAGGAGCATGAAGAGTGAGATCAGAATTGTCTTAGGGTCTGTGTACCAGTTGAGGATCCAGCTGTAACAGGGTGGGGACATTTTCCCTAAGTGTAGACTGCAGCTATAAATTCGTGAATCCATGCCCGTCCCAGTTAAATGACTATTCATGGCTTAATGATACAAACCCTTGAGTGCCTCAGGGAGCTGCTAGATGCTCACCAGGATGTCCAGATGTGCCATTAACTCAGGAAATTTTGGGATGCCTTTGAAACTCAGGTCTGTGGATGCTGTACTGCAGGTGACATCAGGGCTTTTGTTGTTACTTTTTAAAAGTGCAGCATGGTCGGCCATCCCCTCCATCGCCCCTTCCTGATACCTTCCCAACACTCACCAAGAGGTAACATTTTCCCACTGCTATGGCAACAGAATGTCCACGGATGGGAGCAAATATTTCCTGTCCAAGAGCAGCCTTCCTCATAAAGGGGAAGGAAAGGAAGATGGAGAAAAATGTCAGCCTGAGGGAACTAAATCTATCCAGAACATCATGTTTGCTACTAGCTTTCTTCACTCATTGAAACTTGTTAGCATACAAGGAAATTCACTCTCCATCTCTGTTCTACTGATTTTAATTTGTTTTTCTTTATATCGCATCCTAAAATATCAATTTTTTATCTCAAGGGAGTTGAAAATATACCCCAAATGTCCAAGTTTAATTAACTTCAAGCATTTTAAGATACCTTTAAATGTATGAAAGATAGAGCACGGACATGAGTTGTAATACATATACAAACTTTGAGAGAAAGTCACCGGTGTTAAGCAGAGTGAGTGTATCCGTTCAAGAAGTGTCCCTGTAGGGTTGATACACCTTTATGAAGCAAGCAGTGATGGTTACACCAGCTTACACAGTCTCCATATTAGCCACCTGCATATACAGATACACATATGTGAGACAAACACTGACAGACAGTTGTACAGAAAAAGGATTATTTTTAAACCCCTGTAACTGAGGATTTTATAGAGGTTAACTCACTGAGACTCCTGAACTTCCTAGGGACCATTCAGTTTTGTACTATAAATTAAGTGTGTTGAGTGTGTGTTATATACAGCATCTGGCACAAATAGCGCCCCTTTTATATTACAAACTCTTTTATTACAAAATCATAAGCATGCAATGTAAAATAACAATATCACACTCAGGCACACCATATGACATTTTAGGTGAAATGTTTAAATTGCTGTCCATCTGATAGGAGAAATTCATGCACCCTACCAACAACACTCAAGTAAGCATTACTCCTGATAGAAGCTGTATATAAACATATTTACATATAGGCACATATATAATATAAACACCTCATGTTACATAGACTTTATATGTTATATCAACTCTACATAGTATACAGCCTCTGCATGTTACACAGACTGCGCATGTATGCAGTCTTTTACATGCATGCATGTTAGAGTAGGCACATATATGTGTACACATGTATCCAGGCCTGCCATTACTCCCACCCGTGCCAAGCAGCACTCATCCCAGCACAGTCCCACCCACTCCACCCTGCCAACCTCGCCCCTTCCTGTCCCAAGGCTCCCAGAGTGGATCCTAGAAGCAGAACGAGCAGTCCCTGTAGCTGATTGTCTCGCCTGCACCACTGGTACTCCCTGTGGAGGTTGTTGGCATTGAAAGGCTCCATTACTATGGGTTAGTTTTCCCAGATGCTGCAAGTGAGATAACTGGACCTGCACTGGGCATGCAGTGGTGACCAACCAACTGAGATAGCCAAACACTCCATGTTGCCCTTGGAGGGCCTCATGCTGCTGGCATGTGCTGGGAAGCCAGTGGTCACCCAATGTCCTGTGCTGAGGGACAGACCCCAATTCCCATGCTGAGTTCACCCTTCTTATACTTACATGCCAGCTCTGATACAGAGGCAAGAAAAAGTAGGTTTATAGTTGTGAGTACATGAAACACAGAGTTTATTCTTGTATAATTCTTTATTCTAGTATTACATATTTTTTCCATACAAAGAACTACAAACCTACTTCTGCCCATTCCTGTGTTAGACCTTGACAGGAAGTCCTGAGTATACCATGCTAGAGACCATGATGAACCTCGATCTTCCATCCCACACAGGACAGCACTGCTCTGCATGGAAGCCACTGTGGCCCAAAACTTGAGTCCCTGGGGTCATCAACTTTGTGCTCCTTCTTCAACTGAAAGTCTTATATTTAACAATAGCAATGGGTGTTTTCCTCAGAAACATGGCAAAGCCCCATTTGTAAGAAATAAGTTCTTAAAGACAAAATCTACTTTAATATGACAAGTTAAGCTTTTTGCTATAAATGTAATGCTTCTCTGTTGGCATTAATATGTCACCCAGCACCCCTCTTTACAAAGGACAATTAATGAATGCTCATTCCTGGTTATTCAGAAAATCACAGGCACAGATATTCCCATCACATCATTTGTCAAAGGTACTTTTATTTCAAAATCTCCCTTCATCCGTTGAAGAATAAAGTTGGTGACAATTTATCTTCCTTCCAATGCTAGCATTTCTTTTCCAGTGTGAAATCTGCCCATCTGCAGAGGGTTCATGGAAGCCACGAATATTCCAAATCTGAATCAAGGCACAATGGACAGCATCATCTGTGTGCCACTGGGATGTCTAAATTGCCCTTCAATTAAGTTTGAGAGGTTTGAAGCACTTTAATTGATCTCCTTTTAGATACAATGAGCTATCAAAAACGGAATACTAAATAATAGGCTCTTTTGTCTGCATGTGCTATTAAAAGGAGTAGCGAGCTATTTTAAAATGTGTTTCCAGCATATTGATTGTGAACACAAGCCCTCATATTCACTCTGCAGATTCTGCTTGAGGACATCTTCACGGGCATCTTTCTTTTAGAGTTTTAAGGACATGATGAGAGCCATCCTCCAAAATGGAGGCTGCAAAGAACAGAGAAGGGACTTGATTCAGTTGTTTAGGGGTCCACATCTGACTCACATTTTTCTGGCTCTGAATGCCATCATTCTACAAGATGGGAGTCCAGAGACAAGAGGGACCTGTGTCCCATGCATGGTTATATGTGGGATCCCCTCTGCTCCAGCTCCCAGCGGGACCGGGGTCTCACCGCTCTCAACATCACCACAGCTGCAACAGTCCAGCAACCAAATCCCAAGTTTAAAAACATGGCATTGCTGACAATTCTCTCACACATAGGGCTGTGATAGCAGATCCAAACCATGTTCCAGTCAGGGACATTTCTTGTAAGACCCACGGGGAATCTCCCATCCTGGAAGAATCTTTAATAAGGCTGCCAGGCAAGGAGGTTTCAGGTGCTATTTCCCCAAGCTCCACAGGGGCAGAAATCAACTTTATTTATGTTATATTTCTGACCACATTAGGTACTGAGAACTTTTCTTTGTTTCCCACATAACTAGTGGACACATCTTCCCAAATTAGAACCCACAGATCTTCCATTAGGGACAAGAAAACACGTGCTGGCCAGGAATGAGAAATCGAAAATACAATCCTGTTTCCTTCTTTTATTGTTGTTGGGAATAGGGGCCTTGATTTCATTCTCAGCTTTAAAAAAAAGTCAGAGCTGCCACCGTTCGGATAAAATCCGAACTGTCTGCTACACCTCTAATTATCAGTCTGCCTTCTGGGTAAAATGGTACGATTCAATTATTGTTTTTTGTTCACTTGTCAGCTACAAAAAAAAATTATCACTGCTTTCAAACCAGCTAAAAGAACAGAAATTCTGCAAATTGCTTTCTCACTGTAGTTACTTCAGACCTAATACCTCTCTGGCGAGTGCTGGAAATCACATAACTCTGTACCGCCTGCAAGTCGTATTTAATGTGCCTGTTTCAATGACTTGTTTTACATTATGTAATTTTACTGAAATGATTTCTTTTGTCACCCTTTTATATGCAGCTCATTTTGACACTTCCCACTGATCACATAAAATACACATTTGATGCAGCCCCTGTAAATAAAAACAAAATTGTCAAACAGGAGTGGATCTCAGCCCCTCTCTCCATGAGGCTAAGACACAACCAGCTCTCCGAAGTGGCCTCCCCCGCACCCAGCTTACTCTCCACCTTTCAGTGGGGTTCATTTCCTTGGTTTTAGAGAAATGGAGCCAGCATAGTTAGTACTGTCCCAGAGACGCCACACACAGGGCTCTCAGGCTGCCAGGCTGACTGTCCTGCCCTCTCTAGTCCGCTGACATGCAGGTGTGGGCAGCGGTGACATGTCCACACAAGGAGAGACCATTAGTGAGCACTTACCGTGAGGAAGGCCAAGCTGGAAGAACAAACATCACTCTCTCAGCATCAAGTTTTTCCTCAAAGCACATGTGTGAATTGAGTAGCATAACTGTTGCACTGCTGGACCAAAAACATTAAGAAGACCGAGTTCTGGAAACTTTAAATCATGCACTCATGTCACAGAGCAGTCATCTCATGAAGCCAGACTTTGAAACTCAGTCACACCACTAAAACTCCTTTTCCTAATGTTGCCATCTCTCTGCTGTAACTTCATGAAATGATGGCCTCAGAATGCAAAGGCCTGTGTCCTCCAGTGGTTTTCGTGCTGGGTGGAGCTGAGCACATCCCTCCGGACAGCATTCTCCCATCGCTTGTGGCCAGCAGCCAGATCAGCAGTGTGGCCAAGATTTTGCTTGCACTTATTTCTTCTGTGTCTTTATTTGGGCCCACCCTTCATTCTCACTTCCACGATCGAGTCAGGAGCACATCCCAGGTGTCCCGATGGTTGAAGACATTTCTGGGATAAACTCACACTGCTGTTGTCACTGCCACTTGCCCGTCTGTCTACCCCAGGACCCTCAAGGAGTTTGTCTTTTGTTTTTTTAATTTTCCAAGTCTGTTACAACTTTCAAGTGTGCAGATGAGTGAGTGAATGGGACTTGTCTGGTTTGTGGCTGAAATGGGCTTTGGTGTCTGATCCCATTTCAGAGCATGCTGGCCTCAGCCACTCTGTCTGAGACACCAGTCAGTCCTGTGGCTGACAGCCATAAAACACAGATCAGGGAGACTCCAAAATGCTCTTGGCATAGTTTGGCAATATTGTTTCATTATTTTAGCCTCTAATTGGCCTTTTGGAGGTGTGGGCTCTCCCGTGGCTTCTGTGACACATTCAGTGATCTTTTTGCATCACCTACATGGGCCACAGAAGTGTTCAGATTTGACTGCTTAGTTGTCAGCAGTTCTGAACCTTCTTTTTTAAAATTTTTTTAAAAGAACAGTTTTAATCTCATTTTGCTCAGGATAATTTAAGGAAAAAGAGTTTTATTATAGGAGTCCTGATCCCCACAATATTAGTTGTTTATGAAATAAGTACATAAGATGGATATTACAGTTATGGCTGATCCAGAAACTGTGTGGGGCCAATGGGGACTATTTCTAAGATGGGAGGGGAGCTGTCATTAGCAGGCTGCAGGTCCAGTAGGTCTGCAGCTGATTGTGTGGTCTGTCCCTGGGGTTTGTGGGATGATGCTATACTGGGAGGCAGCTCAGCTGCTATAACAGAACAGCTCCAAATGGGGCTTAAACAACACATTTCTGTCTCAGGTTCTAGAGATTAGAAGTTTGAGATCAAGGTGACAGCATGGTAGGTTCTAGTGAGAACCGTCTCCCTGGCTTGTGGGCAGCCACCTTCTCCCTGGGTCCTCACCTGGTGGAGAGAGAGAGTCCTGGTATCTCTTCTCATGAGAGTACTAATTCCATCACAAGGGCCTCACACCATGATCTCACCCAACCCTAATCACCCCAAAGGTCTCTGCTCCTCATGCCTCCTCATTATGGGGTAAAGCTTCAACACGGGAGTTTGGAAGGCACAATTCCATCTGTGACACACAGCTTTGAGCCAGCCCCACCCACAGTCTGGGTGCTCTCAGGCTACCCCCAAGTGTCCTGGGCTAGTGTGCCCGACTCTCTCCATTTTCTTTCTACTCAGAAAGGCCAGGATTCTGAGCTGTCCAGGAAACCATGGGAGAGTTGACAGTTGCTTCCATTCGGGTTGAAAAACAAGATTGAGGAGGAAGGGCTGTGTTCCACAACAGGCCCCGCTGGTCCTCTGGCTGTGGTCCCACCCTGTCCTCCCACCATGACAGATCGAGATTTGACTTCTCCTGACTGGTAGGGACCAGGTTCTGAGACAAGGAGATTCATCCATTCATCCAGCCTGGAGGGGAAGTCACACCTCATTAGGAGGCCTCAGGTAAGCAGGGCCTGGGACGTGTTGGAACCCTTGTATGAAGGTGCAGTGACAGCTTGAATTATGTTGACAGGCTCCCCTCAAAGGGAAAGCAAGTGTCATGCCAGGTAGATGAGACATGTGTCACTGTCACCTTGTGCAGAGAACAAATGGATGGCCGAGAATCTTGCCATCAGCGACATGGCCGTCTGGGGAGAAATGCACAAGTTGAGTTTGATGTTATAAATCACCATAATTTGTTACGATTTCCAAAGACAAATATGACAGGGTGGAATTACTTTGCAGCGCTGAGGCAGTCATTTGCAGAAGCATAAAGTGCCAGGATAAATCTGAGGACGAGATAGATTTAATCGGAGGAAACAGAACACAGTATCAGCTCGGTCTAGTGTGTTTACCCAGTACTTAGACGCGCAGATACTGAGGAGTTGCCAAATGCTCATTTCATTTTATCCTGCAAATCAGGCTAATTCTTGGGGAAAATCCTGATAACAGCTGGAAGGCATCCTATTCAGTGCTTCATATTTTCTCAGGTTGGAAGAAGCCTGACTTGCCTGACACCCACAGGTGGTATAGCGCCAGAGTCCCTCAGAATGCATGATTTCAGGGGAGGCTTCATGGCCATGATGGATAAAAGCAGGAAAGAGTGTCCCAGTGCTCTTGTCATGTTTCATGGGCCTAGAAACCCTGTCCTCTCTGCTGATCAGGGTGGCTCTTACCTACTGAATGGACAGCTCAGCTGAGTTGTCATCACCCTCAGGAAGCCTGGTGACAATTCTGCAGTCTTGGCTGAGTCCCTTGCCTGGCACTTCTAGGACATGGGGTCTGTAGATCTCTCAGACCCTGTATCAAAGCACACACCACAGTGAGGGATCTGCTCATCTCCTCACTATAACAGGGTTGCCAGTGCCTGTGACCCTATCCCCTTATTCACATTTCTGCACCTTGGTTTCTCCAAACTGACACTTAATCAGTCAACCCTGGATGAAGCCACTAAGTGAGGCACCTTCTGCTCATTAGTGACAGACACAGAAAAGATAGAGATAGCTTACAAGGGTTCATTTGATGCAACAGGGGAGAGAATTTCAGTCTTTAAGGGCAAGACATCTTTAAGTGATATTTGTATATTAGGGTTATCCAGAGAAACAGATCTGATAAGACACATATGTTTTATATCTCATATAGATTAGATATAGGTACATAGACTTAGATATAGATACAGAGATTAGTTATAGACAGAGCTTAGGTGAAGACACAGACAGAGATTAGATATGGATACAGGTATCAACCTATCATATGTGTCTATGAGTGTGACCTGGAGTGGGCTGGGCTGTGGATGCTGAGCTACATGTCAGCCAGGCCCCTCACTCCACACACCTTGCACACCAGGCTTCAGTTGTGTATGCTTCATTCACAGTAACCAAAATGACCTCTTGTAAATCTTCTCATTGCTCAGACAGGAGTGGCCATTGGGAACATAAAGATAGTCAAAGACTTTTCAAGTCATCTCTGCCCTTTAGATTTCAGTAAAGGAATGCTGCTGTTCTCTACTCCTTTACACTTAACTGTTTGTTCCTTTAGAATCTCTCTCTCTCCTTCCCTCCTCCCCTTCCTCTCTCTGTCCAGCTCCTTGAATGCCATCAAAACTCAACTTTTTCACCTGGATATTCATAGAATACTTAAAACTCCGTAATTGTGGTTTTAATAATCAGAAAGATACAAAAATTACTCATAAATGTTTTAGTTAAAAACCTGTGTCTCAAACTCACATTCTCTGGGATGTTAATTGGTCTTCCTTGACAAAAGGGGCCATAATATTCAAAGAAAATTAGGAAGGGGAAGGTGAAATGATTTCTCTTTTACTACAAAACTTATCTGGATGTTTAACGTGCTGTTATTATGTCCAAGAAGGAGGTGAAATACATTCCAAATCTTTCCCAAACTGCTTTTCCCAGCCTCCCACTGCCCTGCGTTTTTCAGGGCAGCTGTGCTCGCACACATGGTCCTAGTGTTTGTCTGGAGAAGTGCACTTTCTGGAAATGGCAACAACACACCACTTGCTTGTGGGAAGGCGTTTCAGAGACAGGAAAGACAACAGCTTGAGGACCTGCACATCCCCTATGTCACCATCTTTGCAAATGCTCCTAAGTGGCAGTGGGTGCCTGGGAGGGCCAGGGGTTAAGCAGTCAGGGTGGTGTGGGATTACATCGCACATGGTGATTAAAAGATGATGTTTACACAGTACAAGGATAATTAAGGCCCCTCAGCATCCCGAGCAAAGCAGGAAAGTGTAACAAGTTTGGGTCCAGGAAGATGGGATGTGGGACCCCTGTCCTGCACATGCTCAAGGTAACAAGACAGGTCATAAGTTCTGCCTTCATTTAATAAATTCTCATGACAGTAATGGCCCAGACACAGGGAGGTTCGTGCTGGCCTCTGGAGGAGAGTTGGAGGTGTGGGATGCATCTGGTCACCAGGACTGCCTCCGTTCACTGACCACCCGCCCAGGCTCTGCCAGACACACACACTTACCTGCAGTTCCTGCCTGCTGCCCTTCACACTGCCTGCCACAAGAAAGGCAGCAGTGACCAGATGGGGAATAGAGCTGAAGCCGCTAACCAGCCAGCTGGTCCTTTCGACCTAAGGAAACGTTTTGGCTTTCAATCCTCACTGCCAGCGTTTGGGTGGACTAGACCCCCACAGCAGCCTGGTGCTCTTATATCAGTGGCCCTGGCTCTCCTGTGCTGCTGGTGGCTGAAGTGTGATATGCAAGTAGCCCCACCCAGGAGGCTTTGATAAACCCTGTGAGCTGGGTGTTCTAAGCTAGAGAAAGCTCTGTTTAGATGTGATCCCTCATCCCCATCAGGAAAGTGACCACATCCCTCACTTGGTCTTCAGGAACTTGTAGAACAGAGGCAACAGGAGGTCCTTGCCCCCCAGTCTCACTCACATTCATGATTCCACCCATAACCCCATCCACTCTGCCCTCCACACCCACTGAGAAATGACATAAGTACTCAGCTAGGGAAGAGGCGGCACCGTCTCTTTGTATTGCCTCTCATTAAAGGGTTTCAGCAGAATAATCCATGAGAGCCAGCACTTATTGAGGAATGTCATTGTCTGGCCCACCCACCAGGATGGTCTGAGCTTTTGGCCCTTTTGGTGGAAAGTCGGGAGCCAGAGTTCCTCAGCCTCCCAGCAAAGCCACAGCCCTACTCATCATCCACCTATTTCCCATTATGTGGGCCCCACTCCCTGCATGTCCTTCACTTATCAGGGGTGTCAAACTCATTTTCACCGGGGGCCACATCAGCCTCACAGTTGCCTCCAAAGGGCCGAATGTAATTTTAGGACTGTATAGATGTAACTACTCCTTAACTGGGGGCAAGGAACTCAACGCTGCTGCCAGGTAGAAACAAGGTGCCAGGCCAGATAAAACAAGGTGAAGGGCCAGATTCAACCTGTGGGCCTTCTGTTTGCTAACTGTGACTTAGGTAAACCTATGCATCCTATCTCAGGGTGGCACTGAGGCATAGACATTGTGTCCTGGCTTGTGAGTAGGGGCTGCAGCTTGAAGAAGGAGCAGCATGGAAATGGACATCCCCTGTTTTCTGACACTGGGAGTAACCTGAAGTTGGGAGGTCCCCTGAAAGGATTTGTGCCCCTGCGCTCCAAAGGGAATCTACACAAAATACCAAATATGGCAGCAGAGCCAGGGGACATAGCTCTGAGCTGGCAAGAGCCAGGAAGGTGCCACCAAAGCCCTCAGGGTTCAGGAGCAGATTTGGAATTCAATCATGCTCTGTTTCCAGGAGGAGGACTGTAATTTTAAGAAGATAAAAGCAGTGTTTCAAAGATGCAGAGGTACAGTTTCTCTTGCTCTCATGACCTGTAACCATATCCCTGTCTTTATTTCTCTCCTAGCCACCCCTGAGCACTGTGCTCCCTCTGAGACAGTACAGCCACTGTTTTCCCCAAGCAGGGAGATACCACCAAGGGGATGGGGCGCTGTATCCCCAGAAAGCATCTCCTCCCCACCTGACTGGGAGGTACAGACCACTGTCAGCCCTCACACTTCCCACCAGACCCCCCAAACAACCTCAGCACCCAAACTCCCTTTTTAAACAACCCCAGACCTCTGGGCAACAGCCCTGGCTAAGACTAGGCAGACTCAGTATTTGGTTGCTGCCCCTGCTGCTTGTGGTTGAGAAAGTCAGACCACCTCCAGACTGGGCAAGGTCGGGGCAAGACTCCCCGAAAGGCAGAGGGAACCAAACTCTGACTGGAACTAAACAATTGTCCTTCTGGGCTTCCAGAATGCTGATTACAGATCTTGGATGTCTCAGCCTCCACAATCACATGAGCCCATTCCTTAGAGTAGCTGTATCCACAGAGCTAACCCCAGACGGAAGCTTCAGGAAGAGAGCAGCAATGCAGGGAACTTCCTGGGTCTGTTCAGCCCTGGACCATCATGAATGGGACACTGCACAGGTCAGGGCCTTGAGGCTCAACAAGAGAAACCGCAGAGAGGGATACATCACCATCATCATGAGGAGACTGTGGCCACTTCTTTGGTGGGGTATTGGGAGCCATTGATCATCCAAGATCAGGACAGCAAATAGTGTGGGGAGACCTGATCTTTGTGCTTCAGGGTGATAAGGCTGAAGAGCTATTCTTGATTCTGGATTTGTTTAGAAGAAGGAAAACAGAGCAAGGATTAAAGATCAGCATAGCACAGTGGAGGGAGGAAACCACATACAGACTTTCAAAGGATGCTTTGTCTTCAGGGCAAGATGCACAGTAATACAAGAAACTGCCTGCAGAAAGTATTTGGCAAGAGCACTCATAATTAACTCTTTGGGGACGGTGCCCAGGGATATTTTGCTCTAATTCTAATTGCAGGCATAAAGTAATTGATGTACATTTGCAGCAGTAAATGCTATATAATGTTTTTAAAACCACACACAGAAAACACATACAAAGCTGGAAAGAATCTGAAGTGATATCAGAAATCAGACGTAAATTTTGACAACATAGAGTTTTTTTCTTTAGGAAGAAAACTTGGACTTGAAAAGTGTTATTACTACTTGACCATAATAATAATGAGCCATCCAAATTATCATCTCCATCAATAAAATGCTAAACTGAGTTGCAATCAGAGTGGAAGTTTATAAATCTGTAGTCCACTTTGGAGCTATACATAGGAGTTTCAGCCTAAAAGCTGTGAACAGTCAGGCCTAAGAAGCACTCAGGAGTCTGGAAGGTTGGTCACACCTGTCACCTGAGGGCCCCTCAAAGGAAAATTGCATGTTATGCGGCAGCCTCCTTGATTGTTTCCTCCTGTAAGGACGAATTGTAAAATGATCCATGCTCTCTCAGGAACACAAGGCCTGTTCACTGTTCAACCACTTGATGGTTATTAACAATTGCCCGTCCATGTAGGGAATGGTGCTGGGCTCTGAGATGTGTGGTGAGCCTGCCTGTAGCCCAGTGGGCAACATGCCCAGCATCCACTGGGTGAGTCAGAGTTCAATCAGTTGTTACGATGTGATGACCACTTTGAAAGGCTCTAATTCACAGATCTGACCTGAATAGGCCAGTCAAGATGGTCAGGAAAGGTGAGGAAGTGACAACTGATCTGAGACCTAAAAGATCAGCAGGATTCAGCCAGGTAGCGAGAAATGCATCACTGTGAAAGGCTCTGAGTCAGAAGTGAACACTGTGAACAGAACTAAAAGCCTGGCAGTGGAAGGAGTAGCAGACACATATGGAGAGTCCAGGAGCACCCAAGCCATGCAGGGCCTTGCAGGTCTTGGTAGGAAATCACCTTAAGAGGATGGTGTGCACTGAAGGGCTTTGAGTGAAAGGGTGTCATCCTTTGATTTACACCTAGAAAAGGCCGTCATGGCTGCACTATCAAGAGCAGATTAGAGGGAGTTCATCTAACTTGCCAGACCAGCTAGAAGGCCACTGAGTAGACCAAGTGAGCTGGTACGTCAGTGGTGATGGTAGAGACAAGCTAGAAAGACAATTTCCAAGACAGATGATATGGAGTCATTGGGACCTGGGTGGATCATAGAAAAAAGGATAAGTGATTATGAATGGACTATTGACTGTGGGAACTGGGTAAAGAAAACCAAGGAAGATAGAATTTCAGGAAGGAGAGGAAGACCATAGAATGCCTGAGCTGTAGAGGCCAAGCAATATGAGGTCAGATTGATGTCTGCATGACCTGGTTTATATAACTCAAATCTGGGCAGCCCATCTTCTAATAGCCTCAGATGGAGTCAGTGGTGGTGAGTGTCACATTGGCCCATGACTGTGGATTTGGGAAGAGGCTGTGTGTGTGTTTTGGTTATTTGTGGCTGCTGCAGAAAGAGCAGAGTCCATAAAGTGAGGGGGCTGTTATTGATGGCAGCACAATTATACGGCTCTCACAGCACAGATTTATCAGCCTGGCACTTTTCTACTTACTCCAGGATTTTTATAAGGTGCAGCTCAATGGCATTCTTGCTTAGTGAGTAATTTTAATTTGTGCATCTGGAATGATAGATTTTTGGGTGTTAGCAGCAGCAAAGACCCATCACTCATCCACTTCCTGCTGCTGTGCCTTCGCGATGTCTGCTCTGTCATCCGTCTGCTGCACCCGCCAACAGGACTTTAACTGTCTCAAGCTGGGAGATCTTCCCACTCTTTTAATAAAATGTGTGATCAAATGGAAGGAAAATGATTGCAATATAGTATCTTCCTCCCGTTAGACCAAACCAAGTAGCATTGCCCAGCATTATTATAATTTTAACTTGGAATCATCCTCTGTGTGTGTTGATGGTGTTTATTGCCAGTGAGCTTCACAATGGAAATAGCATCCTGCTGGCCTGGCCTGTGAAAGGTGTTGATCTGGGCTTCGTTTCTGTTGATTATTTTCTTTGTTTGATTGATTTAAAATGAAAATCAATTATGAAGTTTTCAAATACCCCCCAAGAGTGTTAAGTCACTACTTTTTGTACTTTGGGCATCCTTATTTATTACAGATGCTGTTAGCACGTTAAATGCTTAATCAACCTTCCCTTGTAAAAGCACTTATGTCCCTACAGGGGAGATCAGTGTCTATGATTACTCTTCTTTCCAAGGTGGTATCTGACACTGTATTTTGATGATTTGATGGAGTTTGCTAAGAGTAGCAACTTAAGTAACAGTATGGGGATATTTGAAACTTCTTCATTGGTTTTCATTTTAAATCAGTCACACTAATAATATAATCAACAAAAACTAAGCCCACCTGATTTGTCTCTTGGATTAAATAGTTGCACAGTGACCATCTCTTTCTGGGTTCACCGAGTTGATGCTATCCCCAAATGCTGAAGGTTCCAAAAAAAAACCTGAGTAGGGTTTGCCTTGGAAGTGATAACTCTGCAAAGGCCCTGTTTTCTATATTTTGCATACTTATTAACAAAAGCAGGTTAAAATGCTCTGGAAACTCCAATTCCAGGACTCACACTGCCGGGGATGGGAGCTCAAATGATGCAAACAGCAAAGCGGCCATCTGCGCTCGTTCATGGCACCTTTGCTTGATATGGCTAAACATGCATTTTGGGGAGATGTCATCAGACACAAGGAAATCACAAAACAACTGCTTAATACTGGCTGCAGCCAACTAAGAAGACTCATGAGGCAGAGGGAGAGAGGTCAATTCACGCCCCTTAAGGCCCATTCTACTTACCACAGACCACATCTGACTCCTTCTCCTCAGTGCCCTTTGAAAGCGCAGCAGCACCTTCTCTGGGCACAAGACTTTGTTCTGCTCCCTTGCAGCCTAACATTTCTCTACAAGTCCAGCCACCTAGAACATTCACATGTCAGCACCCACCACAAACAGACAAGCTGTCTAGAGGCAGTAATGTGTTAATGGCAGGTATCCATGAGCTGCCCCAGCCACTGAGGCACCTTCCCTCTCCAGTACTCACTAATGCACTTTTCCTGGTTCACCCAAAATCACAGCAGGGAAAAGTGCTAATGGCAGAGTTGGGCCAACTATGTCACGCTGTTTGGCACATTTTGTTTCACACATTCCCTCTGTGGAATTGCTCCATTTAGGTACACTATGCAAAACAAATAAGAATGTTTCAGCAGAATCAAGGAAAAATTTAGAGACGGTTTCAGAGTAAAAGTAATTGTAGATGTAAAATAAATGTTTTCAGATTTTAGGTCTTCTCCCTCAGATAATTACTGAAAAAAAAATGGACTATGGGAGTGTTTAATAATTTTATACTGCAGCTTTAATTATGATTACTTCAAATTATCAAAATAATTGGTTATGTAAAAATGAATGTTTGTAACTTGACATATACACATTACAAGTAGAACCTGGAATTCATCCTCCCCAAAAACACCCATGAGAAGAAATTATTTAAGTCAGGTTGCTGCCTTTTTCACAGCTATTAGCATATAAGGTATTTCCTGACTGGTTTCCTGATGTGAAAGTCAGGATTTATAAATCTAGTCCTCATTGTGAAGCTAGTACTATTTTATTACTAAAGCTCATCACTAATGCTGGACACTTACTCAAATAGTCAGTTAGCTGTGAAAATGAAAGGTAAAAGATAGCATTATGCATTTGTGGATATAAATTACCTTTAAATCTTCAGGCTCAAACATAGATTGACTATTCAAACTATTTTTTGTACATTTCATTTCACCCAGACTGCAAATTCTGTCTCAAAAAATCATTTTAGCATAGAATTACAGACCTTCATGTTGCTTCTCACATAGATAGCTGGTGTTTCCTAGAGCACCATAGCTCACAGGCATATCAGATATGAACATGTGTGTACATGTACACTCACACAAGCACATGCACACACACTTATATCCTGACCCATTCCCACCACCTCTTTCTGGGTGTCCACCTGGCCACAATGCTCTCCTAATTCAAGGCCAAGAGAAGAGAAGTGTCCTCCTACAGGACTCGCAGAAATAGATTTACACATAAACCAAACAAAAAGGCAATAGAAAGGGAAAGTAGGAGATATTAAATTTTTCATTAGAGCCATTGTTCCAAAGCTTTTGTGCTTTGGGCACAGGGGTAGAGCTTTCTTGCTGACCCATAATTATCTTGTTTGAGGGACTAGGAATAAACTCAAAATTGTGATGTGGATAGTTTTGAAAAATTGCCCAAAGACCAAGAAATTGGATGCACATGCATGGTGGAAAAAGGAATTGTTAAGAAACCTTAATATAGACTTCTGGTCAAGATGGAGGCATAGGTGGACATGCTTTGCCTCCTCACACAAACACCAAGAGAATTGCAACTAAACCTCAAAATAAATAACACCCAGAACCACCAGAAAATCAAACTGTATGAAAGTCTAACAACCAAGACTTTAAAGAAGCCACATTTATCCAGACAGGTAGGAGGGGTGGAGACACAGAGATGGGGTAGAGAGACAAGGAGACACAGTGTGGTGTGGAGAGGTGGTGGCAGCAGTAGAAAGAGAGGTCCTACATTCACATGTCGTAGATAAAAATTGGAAGGGATACCTTGTGAGCAAGCAATCCCAGCCAAGGCCAGACCACACAGCCCAGGGTTCCAGTGCCAGGAAGATAAACCCCCATAACTTCTGGCTCTAAAAACTAGTGGGGGTTGGGATGGTGGAAAAAACTGCTGGTTTCCCAGAAAAGTCCATTCAAAGGGCCCACACAGACTTAGAATGTACATAAACCCACCTACTCTGGCATTCAGAACAAGGGCAAGAGCTAGAAAGGCATCAGTTGCATACAGGAAGTGAGTGAAGTGACTGGAAACAGGGTGAGTCCCAGGCAAGCCTCCAGTGGTGTTGTCCCCTTTCTGAGCCCTTTCCCCATATAGAGTCACAAAGCAGAGAAGTAGGTTGCCCATCCCTGGCAATTACCTAAGGCTCCGCCCCACACAATGTAACAGGTGTGCTGAGATGTGGAGTCAAAGAAGCTCTGCTTAATACATAGAAACAAACACATGGAGGCTGCCAAATTGAGGAAACAAAAAATAGGGCCCATATGAAAGAACAGAACAGAACCCCAGAAAAAAAGCACTAAACAAAATGGAGGTAGCCAACCTATCAGATGCAGAGTTCAAAACACTGGTGATCAGGATGCTCAGAGAATTCACCGAGTACATCAACAACATAAAGACAGAAATGAAGATTATACTAAATGAAATAAAGAAAAATCCTCAGGGAACCAACAGTGAAGGAAAGGAAGTCGGGATTCAAATCAACAATTTGGAACATAAAGAAGAAATAAACATTTGACCAGAATAGCAAGAAGAAACAAGAATTTTAAAAAATAGCACAATATAAGAAGACCCTGGGACATCCACAAAAGATCCAACATCCAAATCACAGGGATGCCAGAGGGAAAAGAAGAAGAGAAAGAAATTGACAACTTATTTGAAGAAATAATGAAAGAAAATTTCTCCCATTTGGTGAAGGAAATAGACATAAAAGTCCAGGAAGCACAGAGTCCCAAACAAGTTGGACCCAAAGAGGACCATACCAAGACACATCATAATTAAAATGCCAAGGTTGAAGATAAAGAGAGAATCTTAAAAGCAACAAGAGAAAAGCACAGCATTACCTACAAAGGAATTCCCTTAAGACTATCAGCTGATTTCTCAAAAGAAACTTTGCGGGCAAGAAAAGACTTGTAAGAAGTAATCAAAGTGATGAAAAGCAAAGATGAAGATTACTCTACCCAGCAAAACTATCATTTAAAATGGAAGGGCAGATAAAATGCTTCCCAGATAAGGTAAAGCTAAAGGAGTTCATCATTACCAAGCCATTATTATGTGAAATGTTAAAGGAACTTATCTAAGAAAAAGAAGAAGATCAAAACCATGAACATTAAAATGACAACAAACTCACAATTATTAACAACTAAATCTAAAATTAAAATTTTAAAAACCTAAGCAAACAAAAAAATTAAAATAAATAAATTATAAATAAATAAATAAATATCTAAGCAAACAACCAGAACAGAAACAGAATCATAGATATGGAGATCACTTAGAGAGTTATCAGCTGCAAGGGAGAAGGGAGAGAAAGGAGGAAAAGATGCAGGGATTACGAAGTGTAACTGATAGGTACAAAATAGACAAGGGGATGTTAAGCACAGTATAGGAAATGGAGAAGCTAAAGACTTAAATGCATGACCCAAGGACATGAACTAAGGGGGGATTGCTGGAGGGATGGAGGTACCAGGTGGAGGCAGGCAAAGGGGGGAAAATTAGGACAACTATAATAGCATAATCAATAAAATATATTTTTAAAAACCCTAATAATATTTTTTATATTTTTGCTACTGAATTTTAGGAATGAATGGCTGTTACCTTTGTGAACTTGTATTCAGTGATTCCTAGGATAAAAACATCTGCCAGACTTGAGTGCACAATAATCATAAAGCCGGGGTCTTGTTTTTGCTCTATTAGACCAAATATATCTATTGTATTCAATTTGTTACATCTAGACTCTCCTACAAACTTTTGTGTATCATAAAAATAGTGACCATGAGTTGTCTATCATCCACCATTTATTTATCTGTCCACCTACCCATCTATCTTTTATCTATCATTTATCTACCATCTATCTTTTTCATATTCTTAGAGACATCTTTATAACAAAGTTCTTATGCAGTTTTTTATTATTGAAACATATTTAGCATGTAACAGTGTGCAAATTTAAGATACACAACATGTTGATTTGTTACATTTGTATATTGTAACATGATTGCCACTGTAGCAGCATTTAGCAACTCTATCTATCAAATAATTATGATTTCTTTTTTATGATGGGAGTAATTAAGACTCCTATTTTAGCAAGTTTGATGATCATAATACATTATTGCTATCTATCTATAAACTGCCATCTATCATTTATTTATCTATTATCTATCTGTCTACCTATCTCCATATTCCTTGGAGAATATCTGAAACATAGTAAGTACTGAATAAATGAATGAAAAGCTTAATAAAAATGAATGAATGAATGAGTGAATAGATGATGAGTAAAAAAATAAACAAGATTGACTAGAACAACACAGAATAGCAGAATAAAGAAGCAACTGACTAGAAGCAAAAATATTCAGGATTTAGGCTGACATGGCAGTGAGACCAGGGTGTAGAGGGTCTCACTAGGTTTCACAGGGGATTAAACCCCAGGGTGAAGACTTGTGACCTTATTCCTGTGATCATTACATCGGTGGCTGTCTTCAAAAAGGAAGGAGCCACTGGCAACTCAGGAAATAAAAAATTGGAGTAGAGTTACTATGTTAATGAAGAACAGATAACTGAAAACTTCTCTGTGTATTGGAACTGACTGGATTGTTATAACAGATCAGTGCACCAGACAAAGCCTAAAGCAAGTCCTTGAAAGAGGTGATACAGCTCAGATGGAGGTGATGCCGCTCAGAAAGTTCAGAGACCCTCCCCATGCACACACTCACACAAAGCTGTGAGACCTAACTTTGATGAATCACGCCAGCAGTTCGCTTTCAGATATGTAACATAGGCTGTTTAGACCGCATTATCTTTTTGCTTACATACCTGAAATTTATGGTTCTATTTAAAAGTTCTTCTGATAAAATATTATTTTCAACTTCTAAATCAGGTATCTAAGTGAATAATCATTTGTTATTATTGTTAACTAGTTTGTTATATGATTAAACAGAGGTTCATACATAACTGCCATACTTTCCCTTGTGAAGAACACAAATATAAAACAGTGAGTAATAACCTTATTGATTTGCCAATAGAAATGTGGACTGGGGCACTTATTAATGAGCGGGGTTGAATGCTGCCTTCTGAGAGGAGAAGGTGGTGCTGATAAGCACATCATTCTTCCTACTCCATCTGTCTCAGCTGGTGGAGCAGGCGGTCTGAGTTAGTGTAGGGAGATCAAGACTCAAAGTATACCTGAAAAGAGAGCTTAAAGGCTTTATAACCAATAACATTGTAATCCTCACTCTAGTAAGAATGAGTTGTTGTTAACACTGTGGGGAAACAAAAAGGCACAAATGAGGCATATAGTTAAGAGTAGGTGATGAGTTTACAGCTGTCAGAGAGGAACCTCATCATATATTTCAGGTGCACACTCCCCACCAAACATATCAGTGTGTGTGTGGGGGGGGGGGTTGCGCCACCCACAGGGCCCCTCCGGCCGCCTCCAATGAGAATAAGTCTACCAAGATATGATCTGCTTAGGGAAGAAAGGTGGCCAATCTCTCAAAGGACAAGGGCCAAGAGCCTTTTCCTCAATGGGCTTTTATTGGGTTCATTTTGCACAGGAATACAGGCTCATTAATCATTGTCAGGCAGTAAGGATCAAACAATAGATAACATACAAAGAACTCTGAGGGCCTATTTTGAGTCAAGGTCAGACAGCTAAAGAGCAATAAAACTTTGAGGAACAAACTCACTTCTTGCTTGGACCCTTATTTAATTGAGAGCATTCTAAACAAAGCAGGCTTCATAGGATTTTACATATTCTTTCTTAGGCCTGGCCACCCTAGGGAACCTGCCCTTTCCAGCACAGGGCAGTACCCACCACCAGCATTGTTTCAGGCTTAAGTCAGGCAGGGTAAGCAAGACAGCCAAGAGATTATGAGATTTCTCACAGACAGAATGAGTACTCAGGCTACATCAGGATAGCCAAGGGACCAGGGTCCATTACCCCCTTTTGCTGTAGCCCCCCAAGTCCTTCCTTGGGGCCTCCACATGATTGTGCCTGTCTTAAGTCATTCCCTCCTTGGGGAATCTTACCCATCATTGGCTAACCAATCAAGCATTGGGGGCCACTTATGGCTGAAGTAAAAGGAGCAGAAGCGGCACCCTTGCCAGGGAAATAAGCTTTGTCTCCTTAGTGGCTTATGGTCCTAAGGTCACTTACTCAACCTTAACCATGGGGGCGGGGGGTTATAGCTTCTGCAACCAGGCAGGGTGGTTCTCAACATATCAGGTTATTCTAAAATGTAGAACTGAAACATTCTATAGGGCTGCAGAAAGCCAGGGATAAAATACAATAGCTTAATAGCTAAGGTAGAAAAGTTTGAAGGAAGAAGAAAAATATTATTGCTTTTCAAAAATATGATTGCTTTTCAAAAATATGAAAAGAGAAAATTGCTGTAGGGTCTTTAAGAGTAAGAATCCCCATTGTACAAGGACATGCACCCTGAGTGGCAGAAAGAGAAAGGAGCCAAAGAGAACACACAATGGGAAAGTTACATGTGTCAGAAGGAAGAGAAGGAGCTTTGACCTTGAAAATTTATGGAAACTGAATTGTCCTGACACTGGGTGAGCACAATGTTTGTCCTCAGCCCACTGTTCTCAGTCACAGGTTCAATGAAAGGCCTCCACAACCCTTATGTTACTGGGAAAGCCCTCAGGCATCAGAGGTCCCACATCTAGCATCCTTGCCCATTGAAAACTCCTTTTCTAGGGGAGGGGTCCTGTGACTGTCTCTCGGATTCTTGGCATTCGGAGGACATAGATTAATCAACCTGGCTGTGAGAGTAAAACTTGCTGCTCTCTTCTACTTCAAACCAGAGACTGAGAACGGGAAGCACCATGCACACAGCACACCACTCCGACAATCATGCAGCAGCTCTCTCCTCACTGATAGTGACAGTGAGAATGACCACTGGTGGTGGATCCAGGCAACCGTGTGGCTTTGGAAAGCCCTTTGATTTTTCTCAGCAAGCTTGTGGGGGAGGCATTTTTAACTAAGGATTACATATGAAGACCCTGAGAATTACAGAGATTTTTTTTTAAGTATCCAAGTAGCTGAATCAGGAATTGTAGTTGGGTCTCTTGGACTTCAAAACCTTATTGTTAACCTGTGCATTTTACTACCAAACATACACGATATCTGTAAATAATTTCTATGAGTAACATGTAGTTTATACAGCCATGTAACTCAGCCTCTGTGACCCTCTGTCTTTACTTGTTGCACATGTTTGAGTAGTAAAACCAAGTCCCCTCAGGTGGATCACAGTACCTATTGTGACAGGTTTAGAACTATCAGAATCAAAACTCGGGAAGACAGCGGAGCTTGACCTAGGTGAACACTCTTGACCTTTCTGAAAGGTATTCTTTCTGTCAGACTAAGCATTTCAGTTTAAATCATGGTGTTGCCTTATTCTCAGGAATGGACAAAATAAAGAACCACCTGAAAAGTTTGTATCTTAGTGTCACATATTTAGTAAATACTTAAGTATTGTTTGATATCACCTTCATGTAGAAAATGGTTCCTTCTCTGAGAAACCCTAAAAACCCATCATCCTGGAAAAGTCTCAAATAATTTTTCCCTTAAAATTTTCCTCCTGCAGAAAGTGAACAATACAAGCAAAAAATTAATATAGAGTGACACTAACTTGGTTTTAAAGTCTCACTACTCAACCAGACAACAGGCACACTGAACAAGCTAGTTCTTGCCACTCCATGTTGGGAAGTCAAAATGTGGCCAGACAAAACTTGGTAACCAGAGATTGCTCTCTGCATCCATCTTTCAGTCTGGATGATTCCCTTGTTGTCATGTGTTGGAAAGAAGAGTAGGCCCCATTGTTCTAAACTTAGCTTTTTGACTGCCTGTTCATTTTCAAAAATATAATGGCCCTGGCCAGCATGGCTCAGTTGGTTAGAGCACTGTCCCATACACTGAAAGGTTGTGGGTTCGATTCCTGGTCAGGGTATATACCTAGGTTGTGGGTTCTATCCCTGGTTGTGGACAATGCGGAATGCAACCGATCGATCTCTTTCTCTCACACTGATCTCTCTCTCTCTCTCTCTCTCTCTCTCTCTCTCTCCCCCTCTCTCCCCCCCTTTCCCCTGCTCTCTCTCCCCTCCCACACTCCTCCTTCCTCTCTGTCTAAAAAGCAATGAAAAAAAAAAGTCCTCTGGTGATGATAAAAAAGAAATTAAAAGAATAAAAATATAATGTATACCCATGGTAAAAATTTAGACAATTAATCCAGATATTTAAAATGAAAATGGACACTAACTCACAATCTCACTACCCAGATATGTGTTTTTATAATTTTGGCTCATATCTTTCTGGATATATTTTTATGCATATACATACATGCAAAGTTATTACAAAAATAAGATCATAGAATGCATGCCATTAAGTAATTGAATTTTTAGTCTAACGATATATTATATAAAAATTCTTAAGTGAATATGTTAGCAAGGTCAAAAGTTACACATGCTCCTTTGTATGAATACAATAGTTTTTGCTGGGTATTGATACTGCATATATTTTCTGGTCTTGTGAAAAATACTGGCATGAAAGCTCTTACACATATGCCAATGTCAACTCATTTTAGGATAAATTCCAAAGTAAAATCCTGGGTCAAGGACAGTACAGGCACTGACACTAAGTGACATTCTGTCCAGGGCATTTAAGCTTCAGCAAAGACATTTCCGTTGGTAGAATGTAGCCTGTGGGACAATCATCTGAATGCTCTATAATTTTTCAAGAGAGCAAAGGGAAAAAAGAGTTATAAAGTGTATATAAGATGGAAACATTGTTGGGCCTTGGTTTTGGTAACATGCTACAGAAAGTCTCAAATGCTGGAGGCTATGACTTTATGGTCTAATAATATAATGACCATATCAGAGCACCTGGGAAGTCAGTGGAGCCCAGAGGAATAGCCATGGGCTGGTGGAGGGTCCATGTGTACCATCTGACATTGTTCTGTATCTTAGTAGGACACGGAGACTTGGCAGCTGTCTCTGGCTCAACTTAAGTGGCTCCTCCATGGGGCTTTCAGATACATAGATGCAAAGGTCTCATTTCATCCAACACATTTTAGGAGAGATTCAGGAATAGGTATTTCTCTCCAGAAGGCTTGATGTGCGGGACATGGTTTTACTAGGATGCATGCTAAAACATTAAACAAATTTATGTTTTCAAAGATGTTATATGTGTGCCTTAGCATAGGACATGTCAATGGATACAAATTTGAAAATAAAATTTAGAACAATAATTAAATAACTTTAAAAGTCATCAGTTGTCTTGGAATTGAGCAAATCATCTAGGGTTTTGAGGTTTGGGGGGCAGGGGAGTTGGGGGGTAAGAATGGTGGTAAAATGAAGCAGTGGCTGAATATCCAGCTTTTTAAGTTCATCTTTTTGAACCACTGCTTCTACTTAAGAGGAATGGAGGAGCCAAAATTACTTAGTCAACATGATATTTTCTGATTTGATGGGGAGACTGACATATCCGAAACTTTCATCACTAAAAATTTTTTATGGGTTGGTCCTCTACACGCAAGCTAAATATCGCGTGCTATGCTTCATCTATTGTCTTATCCTTGAATTGATTTTTTAATTTTTTTTATTTTAGTTGTTCTTGTACAGTTTTCTGTCTTTTGCTCCCATTCCAGCCCACTGCCCCAGCTCTCCCCTCCCCCCTCCCATTTTTGAATTGATTTTTGCTTCCCACTAAGAAGGTCTATTTCTTGGTGACTGAAAAAGATATGAATTATGCTCTCCTTCATTCATTCAAGAAATATTTAATGAGCCCATGCTACCGCATAACCTCCGCCCTCCACACTGAAACTGTATATAATTGTGGGGAAACCTCCATCTCCCTAGAGCTCATATCTGATTCTTCAGATGAGGAAACAGAGATCTAATAAAATTAAGTAGTTTCCTGGCTAGCTTAGAACAGAGCTGGAAGCAATCTTGTAATTCTCAGGGCTTTTACACGGTTCTGTGTGCCAGCGGGCTGGCTTCCCAGGATCCACATTCTCCTGGGAAAAGGTCTCCAGAAGGTTGTGCACAGGCATCCTGTCAAAATTGCTAATTAGCAACCCAAGGATTGTTTGGTGTTAGCAAATTCAGAAGGCAAGCTGGTCAGAACAATACGAAAAAAATAATAAAGACAAAAAATCTTCAATGCCAATATATGAAAAAGTAGGTGGGTCCCTATCCTTTCCTAGTCATATGAAGGGTACAATAGATTTACCAAACCAACTGGAATTATACACTTAATATTTGCTGATAATACCAGCTTCCATAATGGTCTTCCCCCAGAGAAAATTAGAGCATTCCAGGATTTCCCTGCCTCACTTAGCTTGTAGTAAGAATTATAAAGAAGGACGAGTAAAACTTGCATTTTTGTATGAATTTGCTTAAATGAGCTGAAGGAGAAAAGTAAATGAGAATCATTTCCTGTCCCATTCACCATTTAGCGAATACTGCCATTCTCCAATAAAGGACAGCAGAAAGTACAGGTGACTTCCAGGGCGAGCATCTGAGCGATGTTATCTCTCTCGCGTGAGGTTCAGCTGCCTTCAACTCTGAATTTGAAATTCCCTAATGGAAACCCTCCCTTCAGGAAGCAGGGTGCCAGGATCACCAGCATCAAGCATCACTCCTCACAGCAAGGCAAGATGAAAACTTGAACAAGCAGTGACCCCAGTTGGGACATACCTGCTCTTTCCTGCTTCTTGACATGAATAATGAGTCCTGAAATGGAGCATGTGTAAGGCTGAATCACAAACAAACAGGTTGAAAATAAACTACCCAGCACGTCTCCCATTTGCTATCATCACTGAGATCTTTAAAATCCAGAAGTCTCCATGCAGCTATTTGCAGCCCTCTTGTTATCATACCATGAATTATTATTATTTTGATAATGATGATGATGATGATATCTTGACTCATTTTTCCTTATTTCTGATGCATCTCATAAGTGTGCAGAGGGTCATGTGTGAAGGGCTGCACTTAGGACGACGCTTGTGCACTGCCCCATTAAAATAAGTGCTTCTTTTCTGGTCCTTATGGTGTGAAACAGGATGACATTGTCATAGGAAATGAAGCCAACCTTCCTCTTCTACAGCCAACGTGGTTAAATAAGCAGAGGTTCTCTATGAAGGGATTGTGTCAAGTAGATAAGCCTGAGTAGTAAGTAAGCTGGCTGGACATATCCGAAGCAGAGCTCCAGCTCATGAAAAGGGAGAAAAAAAAAAGAGAGAAGTTGCCTCTGTTGAGTCAGTCATTAAATAGCGTTGTTGATTAAAGAACTCTCTGGGTTGCCCTCATCTCCAGGAGGTGAAGACAGACTCAAGCAAGGACAGGAGCAGGGTGGTTCATTTGTGATGAGGAGGGAATGATACATAGAAGAAAGGGCAGCCAGGGATACATCCTCTCTCCAGATAACCTGGGAGATACTGGAGTCAATCTTTCTGGGGAGACTGCTGGGTTCCATGTAGGATAAGTCTCAAAACCCTCCCCAGGGGAGCCAGGTATTCATGCACAGACTGCCCTCAGCTCCAGCCCAGGGCCACTTCTCACTCCTGGGGAGCCCTGACATGGCATGTGGACCACAGCCCAGTAGAAGAACCTCAAGCAAAGAAACGTAGGTGCACATAGAAGTTCACCTTTTCCACGGATGTGGGGAAGGTGAGAGCTGTGGTCAAAGCACTGGCAGCATCTGCTTCAACGGGGACGCTCAGTTTGAGCTTGATTTGGGTTTTGCCCCTAAATCTGAGGCTGGCTCAGATTCCCTACCCAAAAACATGGAACCAGGGCATGGAGAAAGTCAAGAGATTATATATGCAGTGCTAGGCAGAGAGCAAAAGTAAGGACAAATGCAAGCGCACTATAACATAGGCTTTCCTTAAATCTTATAAGGGAGAAATCTGCTCACAAAACCAACAGGTAAGAATCGTATTATTTCTACAAGTGCCAAGTGGCCAGTGAGTGCAGCTCCCTGATTTTTCTGGGGCTTGCATAAGGTGTTTTTGGATCTCAGGTCACTTTTTCCTTGGGCCCCTGAGTGACATTGCTGCAGGGGCTAGTGGGCACTCAGGAGCAGCCAGGACAGTTAGGAGAGGTTGTCCTTCTGCTGTGGAAAAGACAAAAGCTAGACAGTCATCTCACTTCCTCAAGCTCTCTGGGCAGCCGGGTCGGCATTCACTTGTGTCTTGGCTCTATGGTGACCTTGGGAGAATGTCCTTACCGTTCCATCACAGGAATTCTCCCCAGAGGACCAGCCAGAAATGAGAAGCAGGTGTGAATGAGAATAGAAATGGTCCTGGTGGCAGCCAGACAGTCAAGGTCTCCTCCTGAAACCACACAGTGCTGTGCCCCCCTGAGCTCACACTCACCTGGCTGCTGGCTCCATGGGTTGGGGGCCAGGACACCTGTCAAATAGACTGCACTTCAGCAGCTAGGCGATTGGCGCCAGGGCCTCCAGGCTCCGAGGAAGCTCGGTGGTGCATCCAGACTCGCTCAACGCTTCCTGAGAGGATTCTGGATGCTTTCTGCCATCGCACAGGTCCCCTCCCATTTTCTTCTCTTTTGCGATGCTGAACTATCACTGCCGTTCCCCTAAAAAGCCTCCAGCTAAAATTTAATTTGACCGGGGAAGGTAGATTTGTTTTCAGGTACAAAACAAAGGCTTTCAATTCTTGTCAGCTATCAGCACTTGCACACACTCTGACCTTTTCATACTATTCTCTTTTGCCTCTTTTTCTGTTTTCTTCTGCTGCTGAGACCTGACAGTCATCCTCTGCCTTGAGATGTGAGTTGCCTGTTTCTCAAGGATAAGTGCTAAAACCCTGTACTTTACTTCTGCCTTTGGCATGAGCATACAAGCTCCATCATTTCCTGCAACACAGCCCATGTTCCTAATTTACACACTTGGCAAGGTGTAAATACCCCATTGTAAAGGACTTCTTACTCTCACACCATAAAACCCATCAGAGCTGTGAGTACACTGGAATCACTCAGAAGACCTGTGTGATGGCAGCAGTTATTAGGTGCATGTGGCTACTCAAATCTAATCAAAATTAAGTAACAATTTTTAAACACAATTATTTTATGTTTCAATTGCAGTTGACATGCACTATTCTATTAGTTTCAAATGTACAGCATAGTGGTTAAACATTTACATAACTTACAAAGTGATCAACCTAGTAAGTCCAATACCCATGTAACACCATATGTAGTTATTCATACAATTATTGGCTA
Source organism: Anoura caudifer (assembly GCA_004027475.1). NCBI lineage: Eukaryota > Metazoa > Chordata > Mammalia > Chiroptera > Phyllostomidae > Anoura > Anoura caudifer. Next base: position 101,581 of record PVKU01005783.1, read on the forward strand.
TATTCCCTATGCTATTCTTAAATTTAAAAATTGTTTAATTTATTTTCTCAGTCTCCCCAGCCACATTTCAAGTGCCTGATAGCCACATATTGTGGCTGGCTTCCACACTGGATGGCCCCAGACACAGAAAGTTACATTTTTGCAGAAACTTCAGTTAGTAACTCTGGTCCAGATTGAAAGAATATCCAACTGAAGCACGAACATTATTAGATGGAAAATATTTTCCAGATAATGGGCATTTAAAAAAAATATTTAGTATCACATGGTCTTTGAGACATGAAAATCCAAAGTCATTTCTTATTTAAATGATTGGAAAGCAATATAGAAATTAATGGTTGTTACACTGAAATGGAGATGTACCTTAGACTAATTCCCAGACTGTTATCCCAAAATGTGAAGTCCATTTTTATGCATTTTCAACAGTGCTCTGTATCAGCAAATCAAACATATTTCATACATGTATGTATTTTTACTAGCTTGTTTATGCACCACCTTATTCAAAAACTTTTTGAATGGCTAATTCAACTAGTCATAATAGAATAAAAAGAGAGTATAATTGAAGGCAGAATAATAAAAGGAAACCAGAGAGAGTTGACAAAACACTAAACTATGCTCATGAGTTAAAGGATTTTAAATACAAATCCAAAGTTTCTCAGCAATAAAAAGAGAGGAAATCTGATGAGCTACGATTTCTGCATGAAGGTGATAAAACTATAGCATCCCACAGCTCTTTCCCATCTAGCAAACCCGTTAGCCGTTGTTGTTGCCGCTGAGTCTCTCTGAATTGCCACTGAGCTTCCTGAACACAGACACTGAAGATGTTGTACAACCATCGCACTCCTCAGGACAGGCTGCCCTAAACACCACGCTGCACAGTGACTGACCCGCATCACCACCCCCCAAGTGGGTGCTTCATAATGGAAGACTCTAACTTACTTACACTCATGTCACTTCTTTATATATATTGTGGATATTAGTCCCTAATTCAAGGTATCATTTGCAAATATCTCCTCCCATTCAGTAGGTTGCCTTTTTGTTTTGTTGAAAGTTTCTTTTGCTGTGCAGAAGCTTTTTAGTTTGATGTAGTCCCATTCACTTATTTTTTGTTCTTTTACTTTCCTTGCCTTTGGGGTCAAGTTCACAAAAAAACTCTCTGAGACCAAGGTCCATGGGTTTAGTGTCTATGGTTTCTGCTATGTGTTTTATTGTTTCAGGTCTTCTATTTAAGTCTTTAATCCATTTAAGCTCATTTTTGTGGATGGTGTCAGGCAGCAGTCTGCTTTTAGTCTTTGGCACTTGGCTGTCTGGTCATCCCAACACCACTCATTGAAGAGGCTTTTCTTTCCCCATTGTACATTCTTGGCCTCTGTGTCAAATATTAGTTTTCCATATAGGTGTGGGTTTGCATATGTGTTGTTGAAGCGAGCACTCCACTTACTTAGAAACCATACCTGGAGCAACAGAACCAAGCAAAGTCTCAGGCTCACCCAAACAGCAGACTATTCCCACCGTCACCTGTCTGTAGTTTGTGGCAGAGGTTTGGCCTGTAAGAGTGTCATCAACCAGTAAGGGTAGAAATTCAGAGGACAAACAATGTGCTTTTGAATCATGCACTCGTGACTTTCAATCCAAACCTTCTACTTAATATCACAGGACCTTAATGTCTCCAGAAACAGCATCTGGTCTTAAGACTTCAAATTTCTCATCTACAAAATGAATGTGATGACACCGCCCTCTCTCAGCTGCTCTGAGGATGAGATGGCTAAGGTCAGGCACTTGGTCTGCCCCTGGGGTGTGGAGGGCTTTTCCTTCTCTTCTCAGTGGGCTGTCAGTTCACCTTCATGTTTGTCTCTCACTTCTTTCAGCCTTTGCTCACAGGCTTCTGTGCCCCACTCCAGCTCCAGCACTCCCTGTCTTGTTGGCTTTGCTTTTTTGTTCTCCAAAGGACTTATTGCACAAACATGCATGCACACATACCCGCATATGCGAACATATGTGCACACACATGCATGCACACGTATAGTCTGCCTCCTCTAACTAGAATGAAAACTGTGTGAGAAAAAAATTCCAAGTATTTTGTTCACTGCTTTTCCCGAGCATGAGAACAAAACCTACTACATGGTGGTTGCTCAGTAAATTTTGTTGAATTAATAAAAGCTTGTTTTTATAAAGCCTATGTGCTGAAATTAGGTACTTAGCTTGGCGTGCACCAATATTTTAAATGCACCTAAAAACTACCACCCTTCCCCTAGGCAATACCCACAAGCAAACAGAACAAAACAAGCAAAGGAAAAAATACCTTGGACTTCAGAGTTCCTTTGGACTCATGTTCAATTATTACCGATTTTATGGTAAAGGTTTTAGTGTTCAGATTTAGGTTAATTTTTGTGAAGAAGTGATTCCAACAGGGGGAGTATTGGTCCGAGATTAGCAATTATGATTATAGAATCATATAGAATCCTTTAGGATCAATTCTTTCATCTCTGAAGGGCTCCCAATTGGTTTATTAGTATGAAATTCAGAAGAGGAACTATTCTCACAATTAGCCTGATGTCTCTGTTAGAGTTTTAGTTTGAAAATGATCATATGCCAATAAGTGTCCACAGTTGTTGAAAACGTAGTAAGAAGCAGCTTCTGCAAATGGGATTTAAAGACGGGGAACTTCAGAAGCAATTCAAAGATTAACACACAATTTTTTAAAAGGCCTGGCCTTGACTTAAAGAAAAAATAAAATAGCCGTGCCTATGGTTCCATATCATGGAAAGGGCTTAAGCTGATACCCCTTTAAAGGTCTCTGGTCACAGTCAGTTTAAACTCCCTTTCCCATTCCACAGCTGTTACAATGTTTTCCAAGAAGACTCTGGAGCTTAATTTGGATTTGAGCACTTCTGAGCCTGCACCGACCTAATGAGAAACTGCGCATCAGCAGTCTGGTACCACTTACACATCCTTTCCTCAAACAAATAATCTAATACCTCTTCTGCAAGTCAATGAATTTATTAAAGACAAATAGTCAGTCCCATCTGCAAATCCTGCAGAATCCAGCATTTTGACTAAATGACATTTAGCCAAGTTGTAACTCTAATGGCAAAGAAAACAGTCTCAGCTCAGTCCTTAACCCTCCATCCCACAGCGAATATCATTTCCAATATCCTGCACAAATTCTTTGAAGGGTTTGTGCCTGGCAGGCCCCAGAGAGCTGCTGCAGTATTAGTTAACAGTGAGGACACATCAGGCTAAATTTATGGGTTATGGTCTCCCCTGATGGCATAAAAAATAAAATTAAAAGGAAGCCCCCAAAGAATGTTTTATCAAGTGTGGTGATGGGGTCCTCTCTGACAGGGAGGCCATAAAAGCATATCAGCACCCCCCCAATGGGATGTGTTTACCAGGGAAGTCAAAGAGATTGATTGTTTTATCCAGGAATGGCATTTTAGTTCAACATATGGTTGCTGTTAGTCCAAAAAACACACTAATCATCTCATGCATTGCACGCAATAAAAGCAGAAAACCAGCATAATTATTGGTGTCTTTATGGACCCAGCTCTCCAAGGGATGATCTGAAATGTACTCACTTTATGGACCACTCCTCGCAGTGTCTGAAGTGATGGGATCAGAGGCATTTTCATCTGAAAGCCCAGGTGAGTGCCCAGTCCTCAGCTGAGCTTTTAGGGGAGAGCTTGCAGGAACTCTGCAATGCCCACTAAAATCCAGATAGATTTCTTAGAGCCTGACCTCTTTGCCTAAGTTTGGCCTCTCGGGAGACCAGTGTGGACATGACACTGTCAGTCTGCACTGTGCGGATGGCCATGGAAGGTTTCATGTGAGTCTCAAAATAAGCATCTGAGGGAGGCCCACTGGATTCTTCTCATCTTATAGATGAGGCAACTGATGTTCACCAGTGACTTATTCAAGCTAAGACTCATGCCGTCTGGGACCCAGACCACATGCTCTTCTCCTGCCCCATCATCAAAGGAGATGCTGGTTGAGCTTTTGCAGGATGCTGGTCCTAGAGATGGAAGGAGGTCATGTCACCAGTAATGGCTCACCATCCACTTCTGTTTCCCTCAAATGTATCTATTAATCCAAAGTCAAGCTCTGCCCAGTGTGGCTCAGTTGGTTGGAGCATTGTCCTGTAAACCGAAAGGCCATGGGTTCGATTCCTAGTCAGGGCACATGCCTAGGTTGCAGGTTCAGTCTGTGGTCAAGCCACATGTAAGAGTGTTTGGAAACCAATCAATGTTTCTATCCCTCTCTCTCTCTCTCTCTCTCTCCCTTCTTTGCTCTCTAAAATCAATAAGCATATCTTTGGGTGAGGATTTAAAAAAAGTCAACATTCTCAAGGACTCACTGGTTTGTGCTGCAATTGGTAATTCATATATGTACAAGCAACCTCATTGGACTTGCATGAACATGTAACTTGGGTATTTGTCTGTATCTCCCCTGTGTAGTTCAGAACTGTCATGTTAAGAGACATTTCATGTCTTGCCTGAGGTCAAACAATTAGTAAATGCCCCAAAAATTAGAGAAAAAGCTCTGAGCACATTACTGGTATCAAGGAGCTAATGAAGAACTATGCTGTTACCGCCTGCCCAGCCATAGCGACAATGGCAGAAAGTGCTCTAGTTGGAAATAGACACTGGAGGGATGGTGCTTCCGGCCTTTCTTCTCACTGGTTCTCCACCCATCTGTGCCAGGAGATCCATACCACTGACCACACCACCCGCCACCTTTCACTGCATGCCACACACCTGGCATGGTAACTCACATCAAGGCAGAGACACTCCTACAGAGAAGAACCTATGTCCTCACCTGTGCTCAGGCCAAAACATGGTATGGCCTGGGAAGACAGTCACTCATCTTCAGTTTCCCTTCCCTGCCCAAGATGATGCCTGAAATGTAACCTGCATTAGTAGATTTTAATTCCAGTTGTTGAAAACTGTCACCCTGATCAAGTGTGAACATTGTTGGGAGAAATCCACACTCCACATAATGCAGTTGTGGATTAGCATTGTGAATAAAGGAGCTGAGCGTATAGACTTTGGTCTGTGTTCAGAACACCACAGAGAAGGGGCTGGACTGGGGGGAAAAAACAGAGCACAATGTCTGCCTGAGAGAGGTTGGCTCTCTGCATCCCTGCCTTGTGCTACCTTGATCACCCATCTCTCTCCCCAGCTGATCTAGTCTTTCTCCCTTCTAACTGCAGGGCTTGGCTTGCCTTCTCCTCTAAGTTGGGAACTTTCTCCACACCTCCTCCCTGCTCATGAGCAGGCCTCCCCTTCCACCACCCTATAAGCTAGTTGATTTATTATGGTTACTTTTTACCATTTGTCTCCTGCACCAAATTTCAGGTAGTTGCTCAGCAACAATTTAAAGACAGAGGAAATGGTGCTTCAGCCCTAGCAGGTCAGAAACATTTCTGTCCCAGATACTTAGTAGCACATTAGCTCAGTGTGACTGTCCTCTCTTGTAAAATAGACACAATGACAAGTTCCAGCCCAGAGATGGAAGAACCACAGGAGGACGTGATGGGACTCAGAGGCACTCAGTAGATGTACTAGGATTAGCATCATTGTCATTATTAGCACTGTTCTGTGTTTTTCTGGAACAGCATGTCTAAACAGATTACTATTGAAACAGAGGGCCTTGGAAGAACCTAGAGAGTTCTGTACACAGCAGTCTCTTAGGTACAGAGATGCCTTCATTGATGTTCATACCGATGGCCTCTCATTACTTCCTAGACCTGAGACTTTACTCTTTGATGAGCTTCCATGGGACATTTCCCCTGGATTCAGAAATACTGTAGACAGAATTCTTCTCTTTCAGAAGAACTTCAGCAGGTGAACTTGAAATGAGCCACATGACCAAATTCAAACTTTCATAAAAATTTTTTACATATCAACAAATTTCTTCTGATCAGTAACACCATATTATTCATCTCTATGTAAAAAATACTGTAAAGAATTCTCACAGCAAGCAATGAACACTTCTAGTAGTTTGGATGCACATTATTTTACCCAAAGATGCAGTAATATAAGCTATCAGATTGAGAGTCAATGTATATTGATAGTAAAAGAAATAACTGGTAATAATTAGATAATTGTCAGGCTGTGCCCTGATTTTGATATCAAGGATGAGAAAAGTCATTGAAAAGATAAAAAATTTTAAGATAAAAAAGAAAAAGTATTTATCTTTTTTATCATGGCAGAGGGAGAAAGGATGAGGATTTGGGGGTCTGCTTAATAAAAGAAGATGTCTGTTGAAAAACAGATGGCAAGCAAGGAGACCGCAGAGCTGTGGGGTGCCATGTAGCCGGCTGTCCCCACCAGCAGGGCGCTCTGCCTTAGTACTTAGAGCAAATGACTCAGGGCTGGAAGGTGCTTGGGTTCTAACTCAAGCAGAACAAGCTTTTCAGTGGGAAGGTGTGTGTGTCAGAAGATGCCATAGGGAGATCACTTAACTCCCTGCAACTCAGCTACCCAACCAGAAACTTCTCTGAAAAGGAAAGCATCTGACTTATTTGTTACTACCCCAAAAGAAAGAAAGACTGACCTTCGTATTACTTGTATCTGTCTTCCATTTGTGGCTGTGGTCCTTCATGGCTTCATCATCATTTACAGACTGTCTGATATATGGAACACAGGTTCAAGTAAAATAGATGGGTAACTCAATACACACGGTGAATCTGACATGTGTGCTGTGCCATGTGTGCATTTGCAGAACATAGGTCCCAGATTTGGGGGCTGCACAGTCCAGCACAATTAAAAAAAAAAAAAAAAAGTTGGGCACATCATGAGACTGAGAAGCACTACTGCACTACTATCTTCTGAGTAGCAAAAAGAAATAGTGGAAATATTTTTAAGAATTTTTTAGATATTGAAACATGTAGCTTTACAAAAACTTCACTTCATTGTCCTTGGTTTTCTCCTTTGGTCATGGACTGATGAGAACTGTGTCACCAACTGCCCCCAGCCTGCAGGCTGGGATCTTCAGCAGCACTTCACGTGACAATTCACGGTTGGAGCAGAGCTGGACTGTGAACATCACGCAGACACCGGGCAGGTGCATCAGTGCATGGTCTGCCCACCCCATGCTGTGTCAGGGAGGCTCATCCCAAAGCAGGCTCTTCCTGGCTGGGAGATGTCCACAACAGCAAACATTTGCAAAGAGATGCTCACTAGGATAGTGTCAGGAGTATTAGAGCCAGCTGGGCTATTGTCCTCCAAACAGAGGAGAAAGTAAGAGCTGAACTGAGCTTGGAGAAATGAAGGGCTCAAGTCGAGAGAAGAGACAATAGGGTTGGTGTGTGGGGTGCTAAGAAGGGGTACAGGGTGGAGAGGTACCATCCACATGCTGTGAGGGGGAACAGCTACTGGATGCCAGGTTCCAGTATTACTGTAATTCTTAAAGCAAATAGCAATTACTGTCTCCTGGAAAATGAGGAGAGGGAGATGTAAGGGCAGGACTCTTCTTGGAGAATCCAAAGGGAGATACTCCGGCCAAAGTGGTTAACTGACTAACTTTTGAGGGACTTGAGAGGACTTGGCTGTGAGCAGCTCAGCACAGATCCAGGACTTGAGCATGGAAGGGAAGGAAGTGATCCAAGAGACTGAATTCAAGTTTCACTGAACAAGGCCACTCCCCTCACTGCCCTCATGCCAGGGATGGCAGAGTTGAACAGTTGCAACAGAGACTGTATAGCCAAAAAGTGCTGACTCTCTGGCCCTTGACAGGAAATGTTTACCAACAGATCTAAAATGTGCCAGAAAAAGGAAATGTAATGATTTACACATGACATTTAGTAGTTGTTGAAAGTTCATCTAGAGTGCAGTCCCCCACTATGACATAGAGAGGTCATTGGAAGGGGTGTGCAAGTGGGTCACTTTAGTCAATGCTTGGCCAAAGGAGGGGCTGAATGAAAGGTGGAGGAGGGGAGAGAGGTGAGGCTTTCTGAGCAGCTGTGTCATGATGTTGGAAGGAGCCTTGCCTGCAGGGAGGGGAGAGGGAGCCCGAGAGCACAGACGACATGGTCAGCCAGGTTGGTTTATCAGGCAGACTAAGCCCTGGGACGGAATGGGTGGAGGGCATGAGGAAGGCAGTGGCCAGTCCAGGTTTAAGAGAGCTTCCAGAATATGTGAGTCTTAAGGTGGCATGGCAGGGTGTGGTCATAGTTCAAGCAAGTGTTGTCTGTATCAGGGCAAAGCCCGAACTCCTACCTTAGGGGTTCTAGTTACCTTCTCCTTTGGGGCCAACCCTCTGAGCTGTACAGCCACATGTGCCAAGACCTGATGCAGCCACATCATCCTGGGTCCCTAAAGAGAGTTAACATAAATATGAAGAATATATTTACATAGTTTTTGACTTGGAGAGCTGTTGCTGCCTAATAATTTCCAGATACAAACTATCACCATATAAAAATGCAAATTCTTGTGGTATAGTCATAAGATTACCTGTAGGAAATAAGAATGAGAAGTAGTTACTCACTGAAGTGGCAGAAAACATTTTATTTTATTCTCTAATGAATCCATATGAAAGCCTGATGTTGCAGAATGAATGTATTTTTCCTAACAATTACATATTACTGAGGAGAGGTAATGCAATTAATGAAGTTCTAGATAGTTGAGGTAAAAACTGTATTCTTTTAGTTTCTTCTTATAAATTTGGTTGTAGAATGTGCACATTAATATATGCATTTAGGCTTCACCTCACAGCCACTTCCTAATATTTTTCCAAATGTTATTTAAAACAATTAAATGGAGTAGTGAACAAACAATACAATATACAGGTGATATGTTATAGACTTGTACACCTGAAACCTACATAATTTTATTAACCAATATCACCCCAATACTTTCAATAAATAACTATATTAAAATTTTTAAATAAAGATAACATAATTAAGATAATACACTAGATTGCAGCAAAAAATAATATAGGGATATGAGTGAAACGGTGGGAGAAAAGAAATGACACCATATGGTTATGATGTTACTAAAACCTATCAGAAATACAGACATCTTAACAAAATTTATTGAGAAATAATTTCTTCTTGCATGCATAAAGATTATTTTTATGCAATAATCAGACACCATGATCCCATTCCTTTTTCTAACTGACAGGGGTTGTGAGGGGAAAAAATGAACATTACATTTACACAGGCTGGGAAATGGATGACTTAAAGCAGCAAACCTGTCGTGGCCCCCTAGGTAGAGCTCACTGAAGTGAGGCTGGTTCAGACTCAGTGTGTACGGGCAGGCCTGACGATGCCCATGGGAAGCAGGGCAGGAGGCCGGCAAGCAGGTGCAGGGCTCACAGCTTGTGGTATCTTAACTCCTTTTCAGAGACAAATAAAGTACATTCATTTCCTCCACCCTAGGTCTGATTCTCAGAGTCAGGAGGGGTGAGAGGAAGCTCAGAGAGAACTTCAGCATTTTGAAGGAGGCATGTGGTTTGCAAAACCACATTTTCTCCTTGGAGAGAGAGAGACTAAGGGTCCGCCTGTTCAAGTCCATATATTTCTCCATAATATAGAATTAAATCTCCTTTCCTGGTGTGGATGCATGAAATAGAAAATAAAAGACACAGTGTGAAATGTTTCAGGAAGTCATGCGTCATTAGCATGACTGGTCAGCAGCTGTGGATAAGGGAGCATCAAAGGACCCAACCTGGGGGCAAATACTTCCACAAGGACCACCAGCCACCCCCATTGCAGTTGGCAAATGCGCAGTATTCCGCTTTTGTGAGAACGATGGGTACTGGGTTGGTGCTTGATGACTCACAAGTAGATTCCATGGGCATGCTTTCCTGCCAGTGGACCAGGTGCCAGGCCTGGGCCTCTGTGCTCTGGAACTGCCTCATTGCCATGGTTTTCATTTTGGTCTCATGAGGCTATTCCCAAAGTGTGGCATTTATCATTGGCCTGTTCCAGGATTGGGGACAGTGGTGACTATTAAGTCTAGCAGAGTTCCTAGAAAGAACAGAATAAAATCTTAATCTTGCCCTCTGCCCAGTTAATGAACAAATCAAATGGTTTTGTCCTCGGTTAAGACACTGAATTTCCAAACTACAGGTCCTTGTCAGGAAAGAAAACCTTGAATTCTATTTCCCAATCCTCCTGAAATGCCCTGTGGGGAGAAATAACATTTATGAAGGGCTTTCTGAAGGACAGAAGTCCATAAATTCCCCTTACTTTACATTTTACCCTTGGATCAAAACAGACTCCCAGAGAATGATGTATTTGAGCTGTCTTGATGGGAGCCCTCTAACGAATTGCTTCTTTGTAAGTTGTTGTTCACCATTTTTTGTTTGTTTGTTTGTTTTTAATTGAACTAAAGATTGCATGTATGTGTATGTAGAGGAAAAGTTATTCTAATGTCGGGGAGACTAGTCTCATGAGCCATTTATTAAAATGCAGATTCCGGCACACCACCTTTTTGGTGGACCCAGGACGCTGTGTTTTAAGAAGCTACCTAGGTGATTATGATGCAAGTGGTGTGTTGAATGCATTTTGCAGAAGATTACCTTTGGGAACCTGAAGAAAACTATGCCTGCTTAAATTACATATGCTCACCAAATTCTGTGCACAGTTCCAAGAACGTCAAAAGGTTTGCCACAGATATCAAATTACAAACCCTTGTGTTTCTGTAAACAAATTACAGAACTGTTTAAGCTTTTCAAGCACAGCTCTCATCACCTCTTTAAAGAGCCATATTAGAGAATCTGCCTCCAGGTGTCAGGGTCAGCAAAACCCTGGGCTTTTCCAAAACAAGTGGTTTGTTTTTATTTCATGATTATTGTGGATCTTGTCAGAAATTATAATTCCTTTGCCTTGGTCATCACCAAGGAAGCTCCTATCTAAACACGCAGCCCACCTCTAACAGCTGAGCAGAACTACAATACTACTGCAGTATGATTATTTTACTCCCATTTTATTGGCCTAACAAAATTTTCTTTGCTACAATTCATTCTCATATTGTTTTTATCTTTTTGTGTTGTATTTCTAAATGAGGAAAGATACTATATAATTAATTATATTATTATTCTGAATCAGCAATTAAGTTAACGTTTAGACCAATCTAGAAGAATCAAGACTGGGTTTGGTCTGTGCTTAGGCTGTTTGTGTCATGCAACCCTTGGTGAGAGCTACAGAGGTAGAATTTTGACTGAAATCATAACTGTGCAGCAATGCTAGTTCTAGTGTCTCTACTTCTGAAACAGAGACATACACACAGGACTTTGATTTATGTAACACAGAGTTAAGAGCTCTTTGAACACTGGCAGATAAACAAAATAACAAGAAGCACCAGACAATCAGATAGAGAGCGATGTGGGGGTGTGGATACAAAGGTGGGAGTCCTGGGAAATTGATTCTCAGAACTGACTCATGCATAGCCACTTAAGAAGTAGAGACAGAGGTGATGCAGACACCAGCCCACAGTGTCCATGTCATTATGGATGAAATGAGACATTCACACAGACTACCAAGTCCGGTGGAGGAAAAGGAACAGCATGGCTTTTCTCTCAAGGGGAGCAAAAGCCATGGCCCTTGCCATGACCTGCCTTTATTGGGTTTCTTAGCACATTACATGATGGTCCTCATTTACTATGCACAGGTTCGATTTAGGTGATTAGCTTTTACAGACAACAAAGGAGCCAACGCCTCTAATCACATCACAGAAGAAGGATATTTGCAAATGAAAAAGGGAAAAGTGGTTGAACCACTTACACTCCACACTGGGGAGTTTTGGCATGGGTTTTAGGAAGTTACTTGGCAGTAAATGTTTGCTGCAATTCAAGGTGAGGGAGTTTTTAGCAAAAGCAAGACTCAAAGTGGCCTAGACACATTGCAGGCCTGATTCCCCACGGGAGAACCTATCCATGGGCATGGGTCCTGTGCATCTCCAAGTGGGAGCTGGGCCCATGCCACACAGAACAGTCTCCTACACAGAGGTTTGAAATAACTCCAGTTTACAAAAGAGACAAATATCCAATATTCATCTCTTTTGTAAACTGGAGTTAAAAATCCAAATACAGTATATGATCATGCAAAATAAAATATGTAATGTGGGCTACAGGTACCCTGTGAGTTGTCATTTTAAATATCTACTGAGTAAGGGTTAAAGGAATATAGAAGTCACTTCATGTGGACAGGAAGGTATTGGTGACTGACTGATGAGAGAAGAGGGATGAGACATGAGAGGTGAGGAATAACAGATGAGTAAAGAGAGGTGAAGATGACAGATGGGTGTTGGATAATGACTGATGGTTCTGGGTGATAAGTGATGGTTCTGGGTGATGAATGATGGTGCTGGGTGATGAGTGATGGTGTTGGGTGATGAGAGATGGTACTGGGTGATGAGAGATGGTTCTGGGTGATGAGAGATGGTGCTGGGTGATGAGAGATGGTGCTGGGTGATGAGTGATGGTGCTGGGTGATGAGAGATGGTGTTGGGTGGTGAGTGATGGTGTTGGGTGATGAGAGATGGTACTGGGTGATGAGTGATGGGTGTCGGGTGATGAGAGATGGTTCTGGGTAATAAATGATGGTTCTGGGTGATGAATGATGGTGCTGGGTAATGAGTGATGGTGCTGGGTAATGAGTGATGGTGCTGGGTGATGAGAGATGGTACTGGGTGATGAGTGATGGATGATGTGAAATGGTGTTGGGTGAAGAAAGAAGGGTATCAGAGGATGAGAAATGGTATTGGTTGATTGGATAAGGTGTTGAATGAAAAGTGATAGGTGTTGGGTGATGAACAATGGTGTTGGGAGATGTGTGATGGGTGATGTGAAAAGAATGATGAGTCATGAGTGATAGTAATGAGACAGGACAGATGAGAAAGAAGTGATTAGAAATGAGTGATAAGATATAAGATATGAGTGATGGGCAATGCATGATGGGGGATGGGTTATAGGTGATGAGTGAGTGAGGAGAGATGTGTACTCAGTGGTGACTACTGAATGATGAGGACTGAGAGATGAGAGGTAAGAGATGGGGGAGGAGTGACAAGTGATAACTGATGAGAGATGTATAATGACTAATGAGGGATTAGAGTTGTGTGATGAGTGGGGGAAATAGGTATTGAATTTGAGACAGTGATGAGAGATAAGTGGACACAGTCCTTTCCCACAGAATAATAGTAGTTTAATTTTTAGATATTGAAATACAGGTGTTAAGTGATTTCCTGAGTTAATTTTACAGTAATCTGTCTATTTTGGTTTAGATGGGGTAATAACCCTGTGATTTTATGAAAAGCCTAAGTCTAAATAATCAAACTTATTCATTAGTAAATTCTGGAAGACTCACAGGGTAGGAACTCATTAGTTTTTACTGTGGCATTTGTGTGTTCTATGGGAAACTTGTTAAGGGATATTTTGAAAACTATGAAGGATAATTTCATTTTTTATCATTAATAGTAATAGCTAGGATTTATTATTTTCTATTTGAAGTTTTCTCTTAAAAATGGGGCTAGAGTTTTTCATATTCTTTCTCAGTGATTTCTTCTAAGTGTCTAACATTTAGACATTTGTCGAAAAGTTCAAGTTAGATTTTTTCTGGCTCTACTCTATAAATCTTCCCCTTTAATTATATATAAGTTGTATTCATGTGTTGGTAGCTTAAAATTGAGCTTTATTAAGACCTGATATTGGGAGATAGTTCTACACCTGCTTAGAAACTGGATTGTTTATGGTTAATAGCTATTTGCTCTTCTCAGCATGCTGTTGGGGTACCTGATAGATGAAGATGGAATTCAGTCTTCTCATTCCCAGAGAAGCCATTTTTGAATTTTAGAAACAATATAGCTAAAAATTAGTTATCTTAGAGAAGATGTCAATCGGAGTGATGGAATCCAAATTGGAGGCTCCAATGTGTCCACTTTGGCAACAGACAGCATCTCTACTCCCACAGAAGATACTGGATAAGTGGGAGTAACTGATAAAATTGTTATCTGCAGACTAATGGGAAAGGGTGTGTTTTCCATAAAATCTAATTAAAGATGTAAGTCATTTTCACAGACAGAAAACTAGATTTGTAAGAACCTATCTAAAGGCATTTCTTCTTTTTAAGTATTTTATTATGTTTTTACAGTTGTCCCATTTTTTTCTCCCCTTTATCCCCCTCTGCCTTGCACTCCCCTCCCACCATCATCCCCCACCTTAGTTCATATATCGGGCATGCATATAACTTCATTGGCTTCTCCATTTCTTACACTATTCTTAGTCTCTGTCTGTCTATTTTGTACATACTAATTACTCCTCTTATTCCCTGTACCTTTTCCCCCATTTCCTCCTCCCACTCCTCACTGCTAACCCTCTATGTGATCTCCATTTCTGTGATTCTGTTCCTGTTCTAGATGTTTGCTTAGTTTGTTTTGTTTTTGTTTTAGGTTCAGTTGTTGATAGTTGTGAGTTTGTTGTCATTTTAGTGTTCATAGTTTTGATCTTCTTTTTCTTAGATAAGTCCCTTTAATATTTCATGTAATAAGGGCTTGATGATGATGAACTCCTTTAACTTGGCCTTATCTGGGAAGCACTTTATCTGCCCTTCCATTTTAAATGATAGCTTTGCTGGGTAGTGTACTCTTGGATGTGGGTCCTTGCCTTTCATGACCTTGAGTACTTCTTTCCAGCCCCTCCTATCCTGTAAGGTTTTTGTTGACAAATCAGCTGATAGTCTTATGAG